>JADRCD010193810.1:0-21261 GCA_019843815.1 Montemys delectorum
CACCCTCTATCTTTTGTCACACTTTTTATCTCTTGCTTATCTGTCCAGGTTCAAGGAAAGTAAAAAGGCAATTGTCCTTAATCAGCCAGGCGCAGTTGTCAGCCGCGGATCAGTAGAGCTTACTTTTGCTACTGAAAAAAAAAAAAAAAATCAATCATACCTGACAGCCTTTTTGGAATTTATCTGGTGTTATCCAGTCTTGAAGCATTCTCAGAATAGAAGCTCCCTAGCATGGAAAAAGAGAGTAATATTTTATAATGTATTACAGTGTTTCTTGAAGATCATTCTGATGAATTACATAGTTATTATGCTATGATTTAGCCTAAGAGAGAGAGAGAGAGAGAGAGAGAAGGAGAGGGAGAGGGAGAGGGAGAGAGAGAGGGGGGGGGGGAGAGAGAACCCCTTCTATGTATGTGTTTCTAAATAACTAAGTAAATGGTAAAGAGAAAATGCCCAAATTGCCATTGACACAAGGTCTAAATGGTTATTGCAGTTCCCCAAGTCAGCCGGCAGGTGGCGCTCTATTAATGAAAGAAAAGAAAAACTGATCCCGCACATTCTTGGCTGAAGGGCTAATTTCAAGGTGAAATTACAGCAAATTATTAAGTGTACCTCCACATAAGAAACAATATGTATATTTAACATAAGTAAATAAAAATATCTCCCAAAATCATTTAGTATGGATAGATATGTACTGTAGGCACAAAACCATTTTACATCAAAAGTAGTTTTGTTTCATCTTGTTTTATAGATCTCAAGAATTTGAGGCATGCCCTGAGTCCCAGCTTCTTCCATGTGGGTTAATACTAAGACACTGTAAGATTTTTATATCAGCTTTCAACTAGTGTATATGAAAATGCTGCCTTACCACTTAGTAGTTTCTAGTACAATTTCCCAAGTATTTTAAACTGCATTTGGACACAGTAAGAATAAGGCTTAGAAACATATTTATGTCTGACACTATTTTAAGGCCCTGGCATATTCAGGACTTAGAGAATTGAGTCTGAACTTTCCTTTGTGAGTTCCTAAGACAGATAATCAATCATTGCAAAGAAGGCTGAAAAGATGCCACAGGGTGAGAGGAGGCGATGAAGATTATGGCATGAGCTTCACGTGGTAACTGTTTTCACTTAGTCTGATTTTGATAAATATCATTTTAATAATTATAAAGACAACCATGTCAGGGCTTATCCACTATAGCAGTAACTGTTCAGTAAGTTGATACAATGGCCAATTCATGAGGAACCAAGATAGGAAGCTACACATAAAGATTTAAATTATATTAGTACAAGTATGGAACCCGTGTGGAGGTATTACAGGAAGTGTCATGATAGAGAATGTCGCAGAAGCTTGAGCTGCACATTCCTAGCAGCATCTCATCCAATTTTAGTGGCTAAAAAATGCCTTGCCTACAAAATACAAACACAACCATCCCTCCCTCCCTCCCTCCATCCCTCCCTCCCTCCCCATCTCCCCCCTCTGTTCCTCTCCCCCCCCACATGCAATGCATAAAGGTTCCCCTTCAACTAAGCTGCACTTAAATGTTTCTTCTAAACATCAAAGTGCTCTCCTAATAGAAATGCCTGTGTAGTTAGTTGGCTGTCCTCACTGACCACACAGCAGAAAGGTAAGACATAGTCTCTCTCTCTCTCTCAAAAAAAGAAAAAGAAAAAAAGAAATCAAGCTAAGGGCTGGCAGGGTGATTAGTGGTAGAGAAGCTTGCCACCAAGCCTCCAAGCTGAGTTCAATCCCTCAAATCCACAGGAGGAAAGGCAAGAAGCTACCCTCTCTCAGCATCTGCATCTGTGGCCCTGCTCCCGCAAAATACGTTTAAAAAATAATTAATTAAATTAGATGTTTAAGGTGTAATTGCTTAATCCTTAGAATGAAGCTGCCTTAAACAAAGGTGAAAATATGGAAAATTAATTCCAAAATCCTGTATCAATGACCAGCACTGAGCCCTTCACTTGCAGAATACCTCCTTTCTATTTATCCCTCAGCTGTGTTCTCACCTGTTTTCCAGCCCTCAGAACAAAATCTAATCATTTTGTTAAAAACAAAATTTTAGACATGGACTAAAAGTCAATCAATCAAAAATATGTTCAAAACCAATGCTGTGTATCTCCCACCTTGCTGTATGAGATTCCATCAAACACGGATGTTATTTCAGCTGGCGTGGACACGGTGACGACCACGGGATGTGAAGACATCAGGGAGTCATCCTCTTGCACAGGGAACACGTCCTCAAGCAGCACCTGACTGAGCTGAAATGGCAGAAAGCAGAGAAAGCTAGCACATCCCTCGGACGGCTTTCAATTTTATAACGTGCTATGGATTCAAAACTGTGGGAAGAGAAGTGACAATGGCTCAGATTATGTAACGAGGTCTCTAGATCTTCAAATGAATCCTGTGCAGTCAACTGCTCTACCCCATTCCAGTCCTCATCCTCTAATTCTTACTGCTCTGCACTTTAAACTGGGCCAAATGTCTCAAGTTCTCTTGTCTGCATAATGGGAATGACGTCATCTCTCGGGGTTATGAGGAACATTGGCGGAGGTAGAGAGTCAATTGGCCAAAGAGGTTGTTTCCAGTTACTTGTCCTTGGAATGTGAACAGTTCTAATTAATCGAAGAAAACACTAGCTCATTCTTCAGTTCCAGTGATCAATTGTGAGTTGGCCATAGGTTTTCTCAGTCAAGTAGCACACCTACGATTTTCGCAGTATGGTTGGCATTCCATGGCTGAGAGCACAGTCTTTCTGTTTTCTTGATCCATAACTTAAACAAGTTGATCCATCACTAGCAGTGACAACCCCTCCTCTTTGGATTTGTGCACAGGACTCAAATGCCAGTTCATGTGCAGCACTTGATATGTAGTACCTGGTACCCAGGGGAACGCAACACATTGTCTGTCACTGTTACTTTGATTCATACCAGTGAAGTTTCTGCAAACTAACCCTGTTAAACTAGTACTAATTTAAAAAAAAAAAAAATCAACACTTTATTTCTTCTACTCACTTCAAATATTTCCGAAAGGGGGGCTTGTTACATTAACTTATATTTCCCAGTGTCATGGTTGCCCTTCATGATAGACAAGGTCCTGTGGTTGAATGACAGCTGCAATCATGACACTTCAACTTGAATTTTTGTTTGTTGGGTGCGTTGGTTGGTTTGGTTTGTATATCTAGGTTTAGGTGAGAAGAAAAACCCATGTTTTTCTGAATGCAGCCTGGGTCTCACATCATTGGGAGGTGTTATTGCCATCAAACAAAAAGTTGTCACTGATGAAGTAAGTTACAGTGGTAGTCATAGAACTTTCTTTCTAACTTACTTACCTGACTCCTTTCCATACAAGACCATGAGCTGGGAACTCCATGAAGACTAAATAAATGTTTTGGTTTGATTTGGTTTGTTTTTTCAAGACAGGGTTTCTCTGTGTAGCCTTGGCTGTCCTGGAACTTACTCTGTAGATCAGGCTGTTCTTGAACTCAGAAATCCACCTGCCTCTGCCTCCCAAGTGCTGGGATTAAAGGTGTGCACCATCACTGCCCGGCTAAATAAATGTTTTTAGCAAATGACTTGATCTTCTGCTCTTAGCTAAATGCAAGATGAACAAATGGGAAGAAGAGAGGGGCAAATTACAACTATATTCCATGATTACATTCCACTGGGATTTCAAAAAGTGGGTAATGAATTCTTCTAGAATATACTAATCCCACCCCCACTCCACCCCTGGTCCTGAGAATGGAGCCTAGGACTTTGCCCATGCTAGCAAAATACTCTTTCATTGAGTTACATCCACAGCCCTTGGTTTTCTGTCATGGCCTCACTAAGTATCTCAGGTTAGCCTTGAACTCTTGACTCTGTTGCTTCAGTCTCCCAAGTGCCAGGTTCACTGGCATATTTACAACCAAGCTGGGCTTAACCAGTGTTTTGAAACACCAAAATTGGATTATTAATTGACACTCAAATGTTACAATTTAATATAAGAGTTTGATAAAGAGAGGTTGCCAAAGTACTTTAATAGAAAAAAATAAAAGACAAAATAATTTGCCCATTGTGTAATTTATTTTCAAAAACTTATGACGTCATCAATGTTTACTGTAATGATGATTGGCAACTGGAGATTTTACTTACTTATTTTTATCTCTATTCCTAGCCTCTGTCACAACTGGGACAGGGGTGCTAGCAGTAGATAGTGTGACAGGAACTGGCTGACGTGCAGTGCACAGGACAGCCCATGAAACAAAGCATTGTCCCAAATGTTAATAGTTCTAGGGTGGAAAAACCCTGGTGTAAATTAAATGTCTACAGACTCGATTTTGCAGAGTAGTTTCCTCACCTTCCACAGAAGGTTAGGGAAATGCAAGTATTTAATGTAAAAGGAAGGTAGGTAGGTTTTCCAGGAGCCAGGCTTAATGGCTCACACCTTTAACCTCAGCACTCTGGAGGCAGAAGTAGGCAGGTCTCTGTGCATTCAAGAAGACGGTGGGGTGGGGAGGGGGGAACTTAGGACAATTGCTTTTTTAATTTTTTTTAACCTACATCAGCAGCTGTGACTACATGTACAAGATCAAGCCAACCAAACTCCCAATTTGAATCAGGAGAGATCATGATGCCCCACCCCCACAGAGAAGCTATTGACAATTGATGGTGGCTATGTGGGTGAAGGCTCCATTTTCTTCAGGAATGTGGCCCTGGAGAGGCTACTCATATTCTAGTAGCTGGTCCTATGCCTGAGTGGTTTGTTTGTTTGCTTGTTTGTTTGTTTGTTTTTGTAAGGACATAAAATTGTGAAGAAAAGTGGGGGTAGCTGGTAGATGGGGGGAGGGGAAGAGGCAGGAGGTAGGGAAAAATCTTTTTAAAGATGAAAAAGAAAAACAGTTACAGACTCTTGAGCCCTAGGGAAATTTTGGATGGTGTTTTCCTCTATTTTTAAATTCGATTTTTAGTAGCCTTTTTGTGACACTTAGGAGACATTGGAGTTTAGAGGTCATTTAAAAATACTTTTAGAAGTCAGAGAAAGATAAAAATAACTCCAAGTTGAGCCGTCTTGTTATTTCTTTATCAAATTCACGTGAGAGACTAAGCCCTTTGAATATACTTTTATTGTTCACCTCTGCAACAACTTGGGGAGCTCCTTCCATCTCTTTTTTTTAAAGGGAAGTTATTCAATGTCAAAAACAGTCAGTCCAGTAGAGGGCAGTATTCTACATACTTCATGGCAATCTACATCTTTATAGAAATAGGTATACACATCTATGGAGTGTACATACATGCATAAATACAGCCAGAGATGAATACTTACATGATCTAACATGTAAACAGAAAAAGTGTAACTTTCCTAAAGAAAAATCTGTAGTATTCCTGGAAATTTTTACTCCAGGTCCCTTGAGGGGCACACCGTGAGAATGTTCAGTAAGCCTACCCGTTTGGGAACTTGGAAGCTTACTTGATACAGAATAATGCCAATTTAATTGGACATTAAAGGAAGACCTGACCCAGAGAAGATTGTGCACCTCGCTCACAGCCGCGCTTCCTGCTGTGCATCTGAGAGGTGATGTATTTAGGATATGAGCTGGTACCTGACTGCTAAGCTTTCACCGCTTCACCACCTTCCAGCAGCCTGCTCAAGTCTTTGGAAGTGCTTACACTCCACTTCCTGGAAATGTAAAGTGAGCCTTTCCTACCCTTTCTCCCGTGACTCTCCTATTCTTAAAGGCGTTTGTCTATGGCTCCCTACTCCCTCGATGACAGGGTAAAGGCTCTTGGCAAAAAGAGCAGCTCAGGGGAAGTGGCTGGCTCCAGCCTACCCTCACAACGGATATCCAAAACCGCCACTGTATTTGACCTGATCCTAGACCACTGTCAAAGGCCTCAGTCGGGTTTCCACAAAGAAAACAGATTTAGAAAGTGTGCTTCGGACTCACCATTTGCCAGTCTTTTTCTGCGTGGTTTACTCCCAAGAACTCGAAGAACGAAGCAAATCCTTCATTTAGCCACAAGTCGTCCCACCAGTCCATGGTCACAGTATTTCCAAACCACTAAAACGGAAAAAAAAAAAAAAAAAGAAAAGAAAAGAAAACCAAACCAAACCAAACCAAAACAAAACAAAAAACAAGGAAGTCGTTGGATATTTATTCTCGTGGTAGGGAGTTGTGTAGGAAATTTCATGGCATGGATATGTAACACAGAAGCAGTCAACATTGTACCTAACATGTATTTCCCACTTCATCTTGATCTGAGGAATGTTAAATTCTCCAGTTTAATCCCCATATTTTAAGGAATATATAACATTATAGGAAGGTCTCTTGTGTTTTTATTAAACGCAAAACAGTCTAAAGCAGTGGTTCTCAGCCTTCCTAACGCTGCGACCCTTTAACAGCAGCGGCATTGTCACACGTTGTGGTGACCCTCAACCATAAAATTATTTTTGTTGCTCCTTTGTAACTCTAATTTTGCTACTGCTATGAATCATAATATACACATCTGTGTTTTCTGAGGGAAGTAGGCGTCCCCTGTGAAAGGGTCATTTGACATCCACCAGGTGACAATCCGCAGGTTGAGAACCACGGGAAAGATTCTGCGCAGTACAATATTAGTTAAGACTTAGACTGGCTTTCACGTGGGATGTTTTGAACTGGTCTGTTTTACTTCTTTAGTCATCTACACTTTGTGTTGCTGCTGTGGAAAGAGGCCAGTTTAAAAAAAAAAAAAAAAGCTAGTAGATTTGCTTCAGGGCCCTTTCTACCTGGTGCACGAGTTCGTGGGCAACCACGCTGGCCACTCTCTGCTGGTTGGATGAGGCCGACATCAGGGGGTCAAAAAGCAAGTTGGTTTCTCGGTAAGTGACAAGTCCCCAGTTTTCCATGGCGCCAGTGCCAAAGTCTGGAATAGCAATTTTATCTATGGAAAAAGACAGTCTGGTGAGAAATACATTCTTTCCACTTGTTCACAGTGTTTCTTACCAAATGAAGTTCTTCGGTTGACTTTTTTTAAGGCTAAAAATAATGTTTCAGAGCGAGAGGCAGGAATCATTTGTGCAAACATTCAGTCCTAATGCACTCAACATTCCCACGGAGAAGTTCCTGTAGCCTCCAGACTTCAATGGGTCATCCTTCCCCACCCCTCCCTTTTTTCTTAAGGATTACACGACTGCTCTTTTATTTGAAGCCTGTATGGTTTTATGTCTTCTCCGTACAGTACTTCATTTTTATTAGTTTTCTCCATCCCTTATTTATGACTGTGGTTATAAACAACATCTGTTTGGGGGATACAGTGTTAAGAAAAAAAGAATGAAGTCTTGAAATGAGAACTGAGAAGACAGAGCTTGCGAGTTCGTAGAGATAGCTTGCATGTCAAGGACACAGACTTAGAAACCCCACCCCCTCCAATGATGTACAATTTAAGGACAGTCTAATTCTCGCCAATCTAGTGTCCCTCCCCTCTTTTCCTATCCCTTTCCTTTGCCATCTTCTTTTATATTTTAAATAAGTTAGAGGGACACGGAATTGATCAATTTCTCTCTATTTTTTTTTTATCCAGGTCATAGGAATTTCTATCTTTATTTTGTCTGGATTTTAAACATAACACCCAACAAGGGGAAACAGTGCTGAGCACATTAAATCTGCAAACAGGAAAAACATTGACTAGCAGGGAATACAGCTTCCCCAGCTAATGAACCCGAATGTAATTTTTATTACTGCTATAATTTAAATGAGGCACAAAATTTTAAATAAGTGAAAATTTATTCTAACATGAAAGAAAGGGGCCTTTCTGGTTAAAATAAAATTTCTTAAAGATTTGTATGAAAGAATAAAATATATATATATCTTCATTAAAAATCAAGGTAATAGTAGTGATTTTCTTATCGTGTTGTTCTCATTTTAGGGGTTGGTCATATGGTATGAGAATACCCTAAAGCTTGAGTAAGTATTACCCCCATAGCCAACATTTTTCGCAATGTTGGAAAGTATAATTTGCACAAATCCTTGAACAAATGCAAGCAATCTCTTCTCTCATGAATATGGACATTATAATTAATGTCAATTCAATTAGATTTTATATAATGGAATTGAATATATATAAAATGTATACATTTGAATACATTTTATATATACATTTTATATATATTCAATTCCTTTTTATATAAGGGAGGACGTCATTTCCAAAGGCTCTGTTATACAGCTAAGTCTGAAAGTGTTGAAGATGCACATGGAGGAGGAAGACGAGGAGGGAAGAAGGGAGAACCTGGTGCGAGCTCCACATCTGGGGTCACCGCGACAGCGTGGAGTGAGACAAAGATGATGCACTCTGTACTCAGGTTCCTGAAACATCCCAAATTTTCCTTCTGACTCTGGTTAAAAAGCTACTTGTCTTTCTGTCTCCTCTCATAATTGATACATGATACAAAGGGCCACTGAAGTGAAAATGAGGTACACGCACGGAGCCACTGTGCTTTTTGCCTTCCATGGGATTTATTAAGGTGGAAGGTACTAGATAGGGAAGCAGATTCTTGGTTGGCTGTGTGTGTGTGTGTGTCTGTCTGTCTGTCTGTCTGTCTGTCTCTCACTGTCTCTGTCTATCTCTGTCTCTTTCTCTCTTTCTCCAAGACAAGGATTTCTCTGTATAGCCCTGGCTGTCCTGGAACTCCCTCCGTAGACTAGGCTGGTCTTGAACTCAGATCCACCTGCCTCTGCCTCCCAAGTGCTGGGATTAAAGCTATGCGCCACCACAGCTTAGGCGGTTGGTTGTTCTCTTAATGCCTTCTTTACAAGTGTCTCCAAGGGTCTTACAGTTACAGCTCTGTTCAAACTGGACACTCAAGCTTGTTTGTGTGGTTGATGGAGACAGCCGGACCATACATTTGGAATATGACTTTCCTTGCATTTTACCAAAAAAAAAAAAAAAAAATGTATTTCTCTCCTCATTGATGAAAAGGAAACTTTGGAAGGAGCTTCAGTCTTTCATCCCCAGGGCTGGAAAGTCTTGCATTACAATGATTACAATGGTCGGGTCGGAAGCACATGGGCCTCTTACAACATCACTGGCCCTTACTGTTTTCCAACTTCCTTAGGAGGGTCATGCATGCAAACCATTGGTGGAGTCCTGATTTTTTTTTTTTTTTTTTTTTTTTGGTTTTTTTTTTGGTTTTTTCAAGATGGAGTCCTGATTTTTAAATCAAATGATATAGGTGGCTGTTTTGGCCCCACTGTGAGCAAATTTTTCAGGAGTCACTTTCCAAGTCAAAGATTAGATCTTTGTCATATCAGAGTAGAGAGTGACTATTATTTTTGAAAGACTCCAGCATGGATCTTTGAGCTTGTAGTTAACATCAGACATGAAGTGCATGCACATACTAAAAAGACTCAGAATCCACAAACCACAAGGAACTCAAGAAGAAAGAAGACCAAAGTGTGGATGCTTCGTTCCTTCTTAGAAGAGGGAACAAAATATCTATGGAAGGAGTTGCAGAGACAAACTATGGAGCAGAGACCGAAGGAAGGACAATCCAGAGACTGCTCCACCTGGGAATCCTTTCCATATTCAATCATCAAACCCAGACACTATTGTGGATGCCAGCCAAGTGCTGGATGACAGGAGCCTGATATAGCTGTCTCCTGAGAGACTCTAACAGTGCCCAACTAATACAGAAGTAGAGGCTCAGAGCCACCCATTGGACTGAGTACAAGGTCCCCAATGAAGGAGCTAGAGAAAGAATCCAAGGAGCTGAAGGGTTTGTAGCCCCTTAGAAGGAACAACAATATGAACTAACTAGTACCCTCAGACCTCCCAAAGACTAAACCACCAACCAAAGAGTACACATGGTGGGACTCATGGCTCTAGCAGCATATGTAGCAGAGGGTGGCCTAGTTGGTTATCAATGGGAGGAGAGCCCCTTGGTCCTGTGAAGGTTCTATGCCCCAGTGTAGGGGAATGCCAGGGCCAGGAAGCAGGAGAGGGTGGGTTGGTGAGCAGGGAGAGTGGGGAGAGTGGGGGAAACAGGGTTTGTTTTTTGTTTTTGTTTTTGTTTTTGTTTTTGTTTTTAATTTTTTTCAGAGGGGTAACCAGGAGAGGAGATATAATTTGAAATGTAAATAAAGAAAATATCTAATAAAAAAAAGACTCAGAGGTGATCAGTAATTAGTGGTAATATAATTAGACACACTAGGTTAACTTAGGTTTAAAAAGCAAAACAAAGCAAAAATAAAACCCCAAAGGTAACTTGAAATAAGGAATTCAGAATATTTTCTCACCCAGTTTAGGAAGAGAGTACTCCATAGCGAAGTAGTCCTCAAAGTAATCGAACACAGCTTTGGTTATGTTTGCCGCGTACTCTGCTGTTTCCTTTTGACCGGGCTGGACATAGACCTTGAGCTAGTAATGAAACACAGATGTTCAGAACGATGAGTCTTCATCTGATAAAACACAGACCCACAAACTGTGAAGCATGAGACAATCGAATGCCGGACGCCTTCGGAGTCAGAGCTTCTAGTTTGAATCCCCAGCTTGCTTTGTACAAACAGCCTTGCACAAATCACTTCACAGCTCTAAGACTTGGGTAAAAAAGGGTCATTAAGGTGTAACTGTGTGACATTAGTGAGTAGAAACAGCTTAAGGTATGGTGATTGGCGTGGAAACCATTGGATAAGTTTGCTACCAAAGGCTGGTAGTATGTCAGACATTAAAAGATATTGTTGCCTTTGAAAAATCTGTATTGCCTGGGGCTGGACAGGTGGCTCAGCAGTTAAGACCACTGACTGCTCTTCTAAGAGGACCTGGGTCAAATTCCCAGCACCCACATGGCAGCTTACAACTGTCTGTGACTCCAGTCCCAGGAGATCTTGCACCTTCACACAGACATACACGTAGGCAAAGCGTCAACACACACAAAATAAAAATAAACAAATCATTTTTTTAAAAACCGAAAAAAGAAAAACCCAAACCCTTGCATTGTCTTTTTGGTATCTATGACTCTGTGTCTACTTATCTTTCCTGTACCCACTGGCTTGTCTTGTATACACGGTTCCTTGTGAAGAAGTAAACTCATTTTGCTCTTCTCATTGAAGGTGCTTTTGACTACATTCCACTCTGCTTTTCTAAATGGCCCAGCCATATTTCAATTTCACTCCCAGAACCTAAACTACAATGACTCAAAGTTTTCCCAAGAGGGAGTGAGTAAGAACCGTCCATTCTCCGAGTTGCCAGCATATTATTTTATGTCCCTGTGACCTACTTTACAAACCAAACTGAGTGCATATTTTTGTCCCAACTCTAATCATACATGACTTTATTTAAAAAATAGTATTAAGAATCCTTCTAAGCAGTTGAATAGATGCTGTCCCTGGATGCTAGTAGGGTCTGTGCTGAGGAATCTTCTGATTGTTTAGAGATTTTTCAGTGTGTGGAAGAAGGAAATGCTTGAGACTACAGTCTGCTACATTTGTAAGAAAGTCAAGTGAGGTATGGATCTGATCCCAAACCTTTCAGCACTGAGGAGATCCGGCCATTTTGGTAAGTTCAAGACTGTTGACCCAACTAGACCAGATGATTCAAGATCAGAAAAATGCCAGAGGGGGGCAGGGGAGATGACACCTACTCCTTTCCTATTCCCATTGCATTACTACAATGATGATGTTCGTTTGAGCATACATCTCCTGCCCTGCTTCTTAGAAGAGAGGTCTGGGGAACTACAATATAAAGGGCAGAGAGTGAAAGAATGTCCCTTAAATGACCAGCGCTGACTGACTGATCTTCAACTCAGCTGATATTCTCACTTCCTTTGCATAAATCGAAATGAACGCCCACCTCAGTCAGTGACCCTCTCAACAGTCATTGAGCTTTTTAGTCTTTACTTGCCAGAGAAGATGAGATGATCCATTTCTACTACCCTCTCCTATATCCTCTTGTTGAGCAACGACAGACCTTCTCCAAGTGACAACTGACCCTAAGGACCCAGCTGGCAGCCACTGAGCAGAACACTAGTGACCTGTCATGAAAAATCAAAGCACAGCGTGGCAGCACGGCATCGCCTTACTGCCAGCAGAAAGGCTCAGAACCTTTCACCTGTCGACGACTTGGTGTCATAGACTCACTAAGATTTTTTTTTTTTTTGCCACACTCATACTCCGTCAGACATTTCAGGGAGAGCTGTCACTCTTGACACATTGCCCTGCCGGCTACACCCCATCCCCACCCCATGCTTTGTGCTATCCGTTTGGAGTGGGAAGCTAAGTTGAGAGAAAGGAAAGTGAGACAATAATGAGCCCTCTGCTTTAGGTGAAGCCGTAGGGAGGAGAAAGACTCTGCTCTTTCTGTTACTGCTTTCCTATTACTCACAAAAGGTGGGAGCCTTTTACTGAAGCCAGGGCTATACTACCATGGAGCTGTGCCCCCAGCTCACACCGACTTCATCCAAGCATGCTTCTGTAACAGTATCAGACTCTACTACCATTGAGTGGTGCCCCCAACTCACACAGACTTTATCTAAGCATAGTTCTGAAATGGTATCGGTTACTTTTTTTTTTTTTTCTTTCTCCACATTTCTGTTGATGACAGCAACAGAAAAGACTGCCATCAATGTTCCTCATTGTTTTCCAAGGGAATGCCCCAACCCCATCCCCACACAGAAGAAGTGTTCACTGTCTACACCTGGCCAGCTGCAGATTACTCATCACCTAAGGACCTTTGCAGACCAGCCCCGTAGGTCATATTTTTCCAGACACAGATCTGATCAATAAGCTAAGGAATCATAGTGTTCTTGGACTGGTTCCACAATCCCTTAACTACAATTACAAAATCCAAAGAGTTTTGAAGACTTTTGCAATTAGACAAAGCATATCCATAAGTGTATCCTATCTGCTATATGTCAGGAACATATTTTGACATGGAGGGTTCTACCAACATGCCAACACTGTCTGCCATCCAACACCTCCATAGCAGCAGTAACGTCCTTTCAGCTGCAGACCACCTGAGATGTCTGGACTGAAGGATTTAGAAAGACCATTCCCTCGTCCCCTCGGCAGATGCACGCACTGTTGCTCTGCTGCCGTTTCCAGCTCCCTGACAGTGGCATCATCATGCCCCATTCCTGTATCCCTCGCCTCCCTCAGGGCTTAGCAGAAGTCAACCTTTCTCTGGTTTCTGCTGGACCTCAGCACTAAAGTCCAGAAGGACATCCCCCCGAATCGGCATTGTTTTCACTAGGGATTATCTTCTTTCTAGCTCGCACACTGACTTTACCGAATTAAGATGATCATTCTTAACTTCGTGACTAGCTGCTTGAAAACATTGCCTTTCTTTCCTCATCTAGACACTTGCACTATCATAGCAAGAAAGTCAGAGAAATACAGGCTAGAAAACCAACAGGCCAGGGCATCATTCATGAGGCTGGACTGACTGACTGCCTTTTACACCAAAAATTCCAAGGCAATTTTTCAAATAACTATTTATAATTCCTTTTTAAAAAGAGTTATAAGACTTGGTGGGTTTCCTCTCTGTCACATTTCTGTAGCTCTAAGAAGGCTGAATTTTGTTTTTGTTTGTTTGTTTGTTTGTTTGTACTTCTCTCTGAAATGAGTATCACACTGGGCAAATTTTCTTCTGTGTACCCTTCCCCAAGTCCCTGCTCTGCAGACAGAACTAGCCCACCTAAGGTGGAGCTTTCTGAGATAAGAGAACTCTATTGTCCTGCCACTTCTGAAGTTTTCTACAAGGAGCCACCACCTACTGCATTACTAAGTCTACCTGCCTGTCAAGTTTCTGACTAGCAACAAGATGCTGATGAGTCGACCAGATCCTGGCATTGAGGGGGATGGGTTTCCTTTCCTATAAATGCTCAATCTCCTAAGTAAACATGGAAACTTGATTGGAAACTTTGTCTTGGTCTCGTTATTTCTCGAGCCGTCCTATCCCCCACTCCAAGACCCCAGCTTTTCTTTCAGGAACCCGGTTTGTGTGGCTGCTGGGCAGCTATACTTCTGGGGTGCCTTGGATTCAGAGTGAGCATATGAAGAGCTGGCAGGGCAAAACGAAGTTTTGTGAAGCATTAGCATGCACATTAGGTGCTTTGGGTCCTCACGTGAAGTTCTGGTCAACTTTTAGGGGGACTATCCCACATTGTAGCAGAAGAGGCAGAGGGCAAGGCGCCCCCTGGAATCAGCTCCAGAGTGACCGCCTCGCTGGGTTCTGACTAGAGCACCAGGGGAATTTCAGAAAGCAGTTCAGTTCTGTTAGTCTTTTATGAAACAGAGCAGAAAGGAGTAGTCATGACAGGATATCCTTGCTCTCCTTCCGAAGGATGGGAGGTGCTGCTGATTTAAGACAAACCATTCTGCTGTCAGCTTTCACAGGAGAGCCATCTAAGAAGTATTTACTACTGTTGAGATCTTTTGCAAAATGGTATTTTTCCACTATGTTGCTCTATTTCTTTACACAAAATCCATCCTTAGAATCTAGCCAAATGATGATATGAGCCATAATGACTCACCCAGGCAGCAGAGCTGCGAGGGAGATTCAGCAAGAGAGCCATCGGGAAACACAAGCTCACAATTGCTATTAGAAAGTCACTAAGAGTGGAATGTCCTCTGCTGCTCGCTTGGTTGCATTCTTACTCATAAACCTATATGAGCATAGAGAAATTGCACAGCCTTTCTTCCTTGTCTTGATGTTCTACTCAAAATAGGAAATAAAAGTACCCAGAATGTAATCATATTGTAAAAACGTAATGGCAGAAACACCTGTACATGACAATGGCCGTTTATCATGGGTTCTAAAGAAAGCACTCAATAAATATTACACATTTGCTATGAAACAGAGAAAAGCATGAAGTGGACTAATAGACTCAACTTTGTATCAAGCCAGAAGCACACCACTGCCTATGAGAACAGTCCAGAAAAGCAATTTCCTCTATTGATGCCATTCCCCCCAATACACTGTATTAGTTTTGGAAACTGGTGGTGCCCTCGATCACACTAACAATTGCATCAAGGTGACACAGGTGGCTCAAGAAACAGTTGAGCTGGATCGGTCCTTCTGAGCCCCAAGTGAAAGTCACTGTATGCTCCCCCACTCATGATACCTTTTATATTGGAAGCCTAGTTTTTGCATGTCTCAGTATCAACCCCATTTATAACCTACAGGAAGGCAGCTTTTTCCAGGAGCAGGTCTCATGGGAAGTAGAAGCAACTGGTTCTCCCCTTGCAATGACTGATGATAAAGTAATGCTATTTCCAGAACACTGCATCTCCCAGAAAACATAGCGGGAGATGATGCTTTGGAAAGAATACAGAATTCGAGTCCCTACCCCCCCCCCCCATAGCTCTTGAGCAAAACATTTTAACTCTGTTGCCTTTGAGTTTCTCATCTGTAAGATGGGGTAGTGACTTCTTTCTTATAAATACTGTGAAAAGTGTCATATGGTTATATATAATACACACACACATATGTATACATATATATGTTATAGAGGTGAATTGATTTACTTTCTAAGGACAACATGAATCCAAAGAATGGCAAAGTGGGGGCTTCCAAAACAAACTGATTTTAAAAACATTTATTTTTATTATTTTATGTATACGGGTGTTCTGCCCAAATGTAAGACTGTGAATCATGAGCACGCCTGGAGTCTGAGGTAACCAGAGAAGGGCATCATATTTCCTAGAACTAGAGTCACAGATGGTTGTGAGCCACAGCGTGGGTGCTGGTGATCTAATCCAGATCCTCTGGGAAAACAGCCAGTGCTCTGAACCTTTGAGCCATCTCTTTAATCCACAAACAAACAAACACACAAACAAAAAATATAGATAAAAATGTTTTGGGTAAAAAGAAGTCATTGGGACAGCAAGATAAATCATCAGGTAAAAGGGCTTGGTGCCACTCTAAAGATCCAGGTTTACTCCCCAGATCTTCTGTGGTGGAAGAAGAGAACAAACTCCCACCAGGTGCCCTCTGACCTCCACACCGCTTATAGTACATACTCCCTCAACCCCCATACTAAATAAATAAATGCAAAAAAATTCAAAGGAAGTTATTGAAGCTGTCATTTAAAAAACATATTCTCATACTTTCAAAACTACTTCTGATTTAGTACTGATTACTTTCTGTTTAGTGTTCTGTGCCAGTTTGTTGATTTAAAAGTCATATCATTTGAAATACATATTTTGGGGGTTGTCTGTTTTGTTGTTTTGTTTTGTTTTGCATCAGAATCTCGGGAAGCTGCTGCCTGATTTTAATTACATGTAGAAGTGATAACCGTAAACTGTTCAGTTCGTCCCTGGATGCTTGCAGACTATTTACCTAGCTCTCCTGAGGAGCTCCTTCCAAACACGTGTCTATCCTTGCAATGAAGTTGGGTAGGGTCACAGAGTCTGACATACTTGTACTGGTCTATATTAGAGCTGGCTTTAAAGTTCCAGTGAAGTTTCCCTTTAAAATAATTCAAGGTTGTACATAGGCATGGCTGACATTTTTGTTTATTGATCACCTGTGTCCTGCATCTTGCACTTTTCTATATTGTTCAGTGTATCATGACTCTCCTAGAACCTGGTGACTAATTAGGTTTCTTGATTATTGTGTGGAAAACTAATAAGTAATTATTTATTAGAAGCCAGAAAGCTAACTGCAAACACACTGGTGATGAGCATTTGAAATCTTGTATGACTCACTGGTTTGCCGCTCTTGGACAGTCTCTCTATATAGGTGAACCGATGGACAGCAAAGCACACCAGGTAAGTGCTCATTGGAACAGACTTCATAAAAGTGGTTTTTTTCCAGTTGTTGTCCACCACCTCTTCTTTCTATGGGAAACAGAAGATCATCTTTTATTTATCACGAGATCAACCATGAATAAGACAAATGAATCCCCTAAGCCCCAGTCCCTACTCAGAAGTTCATTTTTGAAGTTCGGACCTCAAATGCACAGTGGTAATGCTGAAGAGCCTGGAGGAAAGTCACTTTGTTTTGTCAACACCCCGGAAATGACTGAATTACACCTTGGATCAGATGAAGTTTAACTGGCATATCACTGGGCAAGGAGTTTATCTTTCTGAAAACACACAGTGCTGACTATATTTTAAGATTTGATCTCTTCATGAAGAATAGGCTGAATCTTGCAGAAGGAAGAATTCAACAGGCAGGAACTGGTTTCGCCACATGTAAGGAGAATAACAACTATGTCAATCACAAGCTTTTGTTCCCCAACTCCAGCTATCTACATTGAAGAGCCAAGGTGTGGACACTAAGGGTAAGGCCCTGGTAATCATTGTCAGGAGAGATTCCATTGTGTGAGCCAACTACTAACTGGTCTGGTTTCTTCTGCCATCCACACCAGTTCTGCCATCCTTCTGTCAATCAACTACCAGCCTTTGGCCAAACTCTTGCCACCATAACTTAAGACCTTTGCATGTCTGTATCTAGCCACTCTTAGATAGAAATATGCTTACCATGCGTGGGTATGTGCATGCTCCAAAGAGAAAAGTTACCTCACAATAAAAGTCTACTGTCATCAGTTTGTTCTTCTAACAACCTAGAGAATCATCCTTCTGCCCACCAGTATCTGAATCTAGCAGAATTGAAGATATATAGTCTTTGAAGATGAATTGGTCACAGGGAAGGGGAGGTCAGTTTGTCTTTTGTATGCTCCACTGTCCTTTCCTCTCATCTACTCCAAGGTTCTCTGATGACACCTGTTCCCTTACACAAGTTTTAATTCATGTGTCAAACTTAAAGTGTTACCCTTTACTCTTTTCTCTCCAATCCAAATAGAATATCCCAAAGAAAACAATCTGAAAACTGGATTCGTTCTGGGGCTGGGGGCATTTTACATTTTAATCTAGACACATTTGCTCTCTTTGTTTGGTTTGTGCTTTTTCAAGGATCAGTTTATTACTAGGAGGATGGGTTTCAGTGATATTTCAGATACTGAGTCAAAAAGATGGGAGGTATAATTTCTAGGCAGAGATCAATTATACTGAAGAGTGAGCCTGACTCTTTCTTTTTTAAAGATTTATTTTATTTATTTTATGTGTATGAGTACACTGTAGCTGTACAGATGGCCGTGAGCCATCATGTGTGTGGCTGCTGGGAATTGAACCCAAGACCTCTGCCGTCCATGCTCGCTCCAGCCCACTCGTTCCAGCCCCAGCTCGCTCCATTGTAATTCATTGTAGCTGTCTTCGCATGCACCAGAAGAGGGCATCAGAACTCATTACAGGTGGTTGTGAGTCACCATGTGGTTGCTGGGATCGAACTCAGGACCTTTGGAAGAGCAGTCAGTGCTCTTACCCACTAAGCCATCTCTCCAGCCCCCAAGCCTGACTCTTTTACACATCAAATGTTTGCTGTGCATAATAAACTATAACTTCAAGGTAATGGTCTTTAGTTAACAATGCCATCCATTATGAAGAAGAAACACAGCAAAGAGCCTATATTAACAAGTACCCAGGCATGGTTAACACAGCCTATTATTAATTCAATGTTTGACAGGTTCTTTCTGCAGGAAAATCTGTAGGCATGGTGTTCCCTGAATTGAAGAACCAAGAATTGGAGTAATGATTTTTTTTTTAACATAGCTTTATCTATTTTAAAAAGAGGGCTTGTTTTGAACTGAAAAGTCTAAATAGTAAGTCTGGCCTGGAAAACTTTAAGTGTGTCATTGATTTTTTTTTTTCTGTGACTAGTGGTTTGTGCCATTAAGCAGAGCCCCCAGCTGACCTCTATGTAGTGTACTCTTTCTTTCTTAAAAATTTCAAGATGAGTTTATTGCTGAGCTGTGATGTTATAAGTTGACAATTTCCTAGAGTCAAATAAAAAAAGATTACTAAGATATACCCTTCATCTTTTAAATTGATAGCTATAGCACTTTTATTTCAGAATTCAGGGTTCTCATCTATGGCAAATCAAATAGTTCAAGTAGTATTGCAAACCGAGTGTGCACAGAAACAAAATTTTAAAAATACTTACCTCTACTGGCATATTTGAAAGTGCCGAGTATTCTTTCGGGTGAATGATGGAGATATTGTAAGTTGCCTTCTTGTTGGGTTCATCAAAACAAGGGAAGGACTTCCTGGCATCTGTTGGTTCATGGTCAGTGGCTGCTATGCTCCTTAGGAATAAACAGAGACATAATGCGCACAACCCTTCTGACAGTCCCTGTGTTTCTAGGCCTATAGAAAATATGGGCTTGGTTATTGAAAATAATAACATTGCCACAAGCTCTGTCTAAGAAACTATCGAATGTCAACAGATTTCAGAATTCGGGGGGTACTCTACCTAAAACCTCTGAGCAACAACGGGGCAAACACATGCAGCCCCAACTGCCTGCTTCTAACTGTTGGGAGCTGTGAGCAGGTGTGTTCTGTCATGGAGCAGAGGAGTATCCTCTCACACCCTCCCTCTTCCCAGTGGAACATTCCTCCTTGCTTGTGCTACATCAAGGACAGAACTCCTGTTCATTTTCAGGCGAAGCTGGTGCTGAGCCATCACCCTGGTGAAATACATGTTAACTTGCTCTGAGGCCCCATTTTAAGGACTGAGGGCATAGCTTAGTAGTAGATCATCCACTTGATGTGTGCAAGGCCCTGGGTGGATTCTCTACCAGAGTCTCTAAATTCAAAAGCTCACTTTTGGAAAGACAGCCATTCCTTATGGCTGTTACTAGGCATGTGCTTGTAGGCACTAAACTGTTAACATTTAACATTTCTAGAATTTAAAAGTGAAAATACTGTGTGTGTGTGTGTGTGTGTGTGTGTGTATGTATATGCATATTACAGTAAAAGAATATGATTTATATTTGCTCATTGGATGGAACAGAAAACAAAAACAATAGAAGTAAGGTGACATTGATTGATGTCACCAATAATTTGTACAAGAGGTATTTTACCTCTGTAATTCTAACACTTGGGAGGCTAAACAAGGACAATTACTTTTATTTTCAAGCCAGACCTGTGGGTACACAGAGCCAGACCCTGTCTCAACAACAAATTCCAAAACAAACAAAAAAACCCCACACAGACACACACATGCACACAGATATACATACACCACCACCACCACTACACAAAAGCTAAATTGTTATCTCTTTTTATTTATTCTAAAGGTACTATTAAGCCCCATCCTTACACATAGAGATACATACACCATACTCCTACCAATGTACATTGCAGACATTACTCTGTTCCCAAATGACGAGTTCCAAATGACAGGAGCCAGGGCTCCTTAGAGATGGGGCTGCTCTAGGGTTGAGTAGCCAAGTGGTATTGGTACATGCCTTTAATTCCAAAATGTGGGCTCAGAGGCAGACAGATCTCTGAGTTCAAGGCCTGTTCTACATAGTGAGTTCTGCTATAGAACAGCCAAGTCTGCTACACAGAGAAACTCTCTTAAAAAACAAAACAAAATCCAAGATGACCCAGATCATCTTGTCATGCCAAGAAAATAAGAAGTCCTCAAAGAATCATGAGAACAAGTCAGGAGACACAATTGTTTGCTAGATAGGATTAGTACTTGCCAAGCCTATGGGAGCTGGAACATTAAGATCAATAGATGGAATTTTACAACCCATTGAATAAACTACAAACCCATGAATCCTCTTCCTCTTCCTCTTCTTCTTCCTTCCTTCCTTCTCCTCCTCCTCCTTCTTCTTCCTTTTTTTGTTTTGTTTTGTTTTGGTTTGTTTTGGTTTGGTTTGGTTTGGTTTGGTTTTTGTTTTTCAAGACAGGGTTTCTCTGTGTAGCCCTGGCTGTCCTGGAACTCACTCTGTAGACCAGGCTGGCCTCGAACTCAGAAACCTGCCTGCCTCTGCCTCCCAAGTGCTGGGATTAAAGGTGTGCACCACCACTGCCCCTCTTCTTCCTTTTTTGTGTGTTTTATTTGCAGCATGTAGCATAAGCAGGGGAACCACACACCATGGCAGGGTGTAGAGAGCAGAGGCCAGTTTGCAGGAGTTAGTTTTCTTCTTCCACCACTTGAGTTCTAAGTCATCAGGCTTGGGCCTTTGGGTAAACTAAACCACCATTCAGGTTAATTTTTGACACGTTCACAAACTAGAGTCCTCCGGGAACTGAGAACCTAAGTTGAGAAATTACCTCTATCAGACTGGCCTGTATGTGTGTCTGTGGGGGGGCATTTTCTTGATCCGTGGTTGCTGTGGGTGCTGCTACCTCTCAGTTTTATCAGAAAGCAGGCTCAGCAGGCTAAGGAGATCAAGTCACAAAGTAGTATTCCTCCATGGTCTCTGTTTCAGTTCCTGCTTCAGATTTTTGCC
>JADRCD010193813.1:0-10167 GCA_019843815.1 Montemys delectorum
GGGGGGGCAATCACAAGCAAAAAGTATGTACATATTCACCAATTATTTCCCAAGTATTTTCTGTGAGGTTAGCTGAATCCACACAGATAAAATACATAGATATAGAGAGGTGACTCTATTTTCTGCAGTCGGGATTTGGGCTAAAACATCAGTGATTCCTATATCAGTTACATTATTTATGCTACATATTACAAGTGTAAGACCAGCCAGAAAAACCTGAACTTAAATGGCATACAGCATATGCCTCATTGTAGAGAGACACACTTGAATCTCGACCAACAACAAGCTGCCAAACACTGCTCACAGACACGCTTTTCTAAGGTTTTATGGTAACTATTAAAAAAAAAAAAAACACGACAGCAAGGAAGTCATTGGGTGACTCAGCACCTACTGAAAGCATACCTGATTTCTAAAAATCAAAACAATGGAAAAATGTATTGTTTTCAGCATTTGGCAAGAGGAGAATACTAGGGAAAATTCCATGGCTAAAGAACTTATATTTTGCTAGTGTGCTATACTAGAATAAAACTATAAAATGACGAGAGAAATTACATTGTGGTTTGAGCTAATATGTGCAGCATTACTGAAGTGGGATGCAAATCAAATATGTAACTCAGTAATAAATTTAAGGAAACAGTAAACCCTGGCAGATGCATACAGTTAGGTTTGGATATACAGATAACTATCATATGGATTTCAATGAGAGCCCACAGATACAAAATTTCTCTTCATAGTCAACTTTCATATGCTTTTTGTTTTAAAGGAAGGATTAATGTAAAAAGGTTTAATTGACAAAGTGATATAATAATAAATGCTTCCAAAATTGTTCATTGGAAGCTCTAGGAGAAGAAACATCTTGCATACATGTAGTTGTTCTTTTTAGTATCTGTGACTATATTAAAATGACCTGAAATATAATATTTATATAATTTAGCACCAGAGCTTATAAATTAAGTAAACATTAATTAAGTTGTTCCTGGGGATATTTAGGTAGCTAAACCTGGCATGAAGGCAAATGGAAATGGCTCCAAGGGCTAAGCAGGAAAGGATGGGTTCCCAGGAGGGCATGTCAGTATGAGAGAATGGGTGAAACAAAGAAGAGACAGTACACAAGGCGTGAGAAATCACAGGAACTCCCTTACTCCTGCAAATGGCATCTGACATACATCTGAACAGGCATGCTATTAACTACTGCGGCCATTTTCCTTTTGTGATAAATATAAATGTAGTGTTTTATCTATATTTCCTAATTCTTTAGTGCAGCACTTTGTTTTGTTGATACAGTGGCCCAGCTAGAGAGGATATGGCTTAGTAGCAACAACTTTATTTTTCAATCAATATTAATATCTGTATGACTGAAAATTTAGAATTGCAAAGTTATTAGAAGCAAGGGACAATACATATAAAAAGCACTTTGAAAATATGTAGAAAATAGTGGGATTGCTTCAAATATCTCTCTATTTAATTTCATATTGGCTGAAAAAAAAGTCCTTTACACTCAGAACAGCTGTTCTAATGTTAGGAAAACACTGAATTAAAAATCGTGGTTTAAAATTTGATTAGGAAGCATCATTACTACAATGCTAAGGGAACATCATGCAGAACCTGGAAGAGCGAAAAGTCTAAGCCTCTCTCCTCTCTCACTGCTGCTATCCTCCCCAGCTCCCCACTCCCTCCTTTCACTTCAAGAGCAGGCTTCATGGAGACATGAGGAAAGTGCGGACTTCACTCAGATCCCCAGCACTATACTTCTCCTATGCAGAGCTAGAGGTAGGAGCTCAGGACCACTGTCATGATGGCATGAGCTACTTCCCTGGCCCCAGCAGCTTGATGGCGATGAGTTCTATAGCTCAAGTAGAAAGTCAATTCCATTGTTATCTTAGATTATCACTCTTTGTTATGCATAATTGAGGTTACAGCTTGATAGTATCAAATGGCTCATGACTTCCTATATTTCTGACAGCATTTCACTAAAATAATACTTACATACTGACATGTCATCCTTCTGTGTCAAAATGCATATTTAAATTTAAATACTTGAAAAGTGCTATGCAAAGATGTGGCCTCACTCTATCATTTGTTCATAACTGTGATCAGCACCAAGACAAGTGTCACACGTGAGAATCACCTGTTATCAGCATTTCCCATGGGCTTTCTTTGTGACTAGAGGGTCACATGACATAGCCCACACAGGCCTCCAGCTCCCGATGCTCAGACCTCTGCCTCCCCTGAGCTAGGATGACTGACAGGCATGTCTACACACAATTGGTTTAAGTGCTAATATCAATAAGTATATCAAGCACATGTGGCTTTGTGTTGTAAAAGAAAACCAGAGTTTTTGTTTTGTTTTGTTTTGTTTTATTGGGAGGAGTTTTCCGATCGAAGTCAGAAAACCTGCTAGACAAATTCTAAAAGAGCTGTAACACTTGAAAACCAGGTTTTTTAATATATTAAATAAAATATAGTACAGGTGGTATATAACTCAGGCTGGCCTTGACTTTACAGCAATCATTTTGCCTCAATTTCTGTGTGCTAAAACTCCAGGCATGAGCTCCAAGCACAACAAAGTCAGTATTTGCATTAGAAAAAATTCATTTATCTAAATCTAGCTTTCTGTTACTGCTAAGAATCTTCCTACTTACTGACCTGGGGCATACATGTCGGTAATGTTCTTTTCGTAATGCTACCTGTTACATCTTCTAAGGTGCCAGGTTAGGAAAACTGCTTCACACAATTTGTCTAACTCAAATTTATGGGATTTGTTTTTCTCCGTGGAGAAACAGTACAATAGAAACCACAGAAGCTAATGTAAACTAAAACTTAAACACTTACTGTTGCTGGGGAGGCCCGAGTTGTGTGTGTCACTGAATGACCAGAATTCTCCATTGAATTGCCAATCAGATAGGTTCCTCCCGAGCTGCTGATGAGTTGTCCTCCTGTGACGCCCATCTGAATCCCACCAGTACCCACCATACTGTGGGAGGACACCACGGTCGTCACCTGTGCAGAACTTCCTTGAGTGTCAAAGTAATTCCCTCCAGTGTTTTGGCTATACATCTGTGTTTCTGTGTAGGGATAAGTTGTTGTTCGGCTTTAGAAGAAGAAAACAAAGGAGAAATCTATTAGCTTGTTTATATCATGATTGTTCTCTTTAATACAAATATATTTTAAAATACATCAAAATATATAGCCTCTGAATCCTGTGAAAATTTATATTTTTCTGTGAAATATTATTCCTACCAATGGTGGGATATCCAAATTAAACGTCTGTTTCTCTAAAGAGAACCTTAACTTGGTTTTGTACTGCAGTGCATTTACCCACTATAGGAGTACATCTCCAACTAAGAATAGGTCAATTCTCTACAAGTCTGTTAAGCAAATTCCTTCCTTTTATTTGAAACCTCAGGAATGTGAGAGTGTTAGGAAGACCAGGATCTGCAACAGCAGGAAGCTGGCAGACAGTCCCCCTGAGGCCACCTCCCACCTCCCATCTCCAGATGACTAGTGACTATCCTTCCTTCATAGCTGAAGAAGTATCTATGGGCTTCTTCCTTAATGCCAAAGGATCTGCAGCAGACACAGCACACACCTCTATCTGGTGGCTCTCCCCTTCACACTCTTTATACTTAGTTAATGACTGTGCCACTCTTCATGTACTTACTTTCCACTTCCCAAAAAGTCTGGTCAAGCCTCTCACCTTAGCCTTCAGTGAAATGGCTTTTAATAAGGTCACTTGTGATCACATGTAAATACCAGGCTAAAAGGCTCCTGTCAGCCCTTCTTCCCTTTGACCTATCTTCGAATGACACTGCTGACCACTCCATGTTGCCCTTTTCTTCTTTGTCTGTTCTGATTAAGCTTATCTGATTTTTTTTTTTACTTTCAGTTGATGATATCTTACATTATAACATACTTTTACATTTCTTTTTATTGTGTAATATGTAAAAGCTCACAAGATGTTACAAAAGTACAGAAATATAAAAATGTACAGCCACAAACACTTCACATGCTTATATCTTTAAAAATTCAAAGAATAAACTAACACTTCCAGTTCTCGCTATTCTGTAGCTCCATCCCTACTGTGGCCAAACCTGACTGTTTGGGCAGGCATCAAATCCTTTGGGTATCAACCAGAGTCAGGGCTTCATTTTCTGTGACACTTCATTTCCACTCCTTACATTCACTGTTAACACTCAATGTCCCCCCTTTTTCTAATCTCCATATTCCTGGCATGTTCAATATGCTAGTGTTTGTAGTTCTTGCTTTTCTTGTTAATTTAACGGAAATCACAGGCTTTTATCATGTACTACATGACACATATGTGCTCACATTAAGCTATCTAGAGTTAGGAAATTTTGTTTTCAAGTTCTAATGTAAGAATTTTAACATCTGAATTTCTAATAATCAACAGTTACTTCTGAACACCCACATAACTCATTGAACATGGAGATGAGCTGGTGCCTACACAGAGCCCTGACCTCTACGTTCTGTCTTTGGTGTGGGAAGAAACTCTGCAGGCTACAAAAAGATAAATGTAAACACAAACCCAGCCACAAAACCTTTTTCCTACAATCAGTCCTGTCTGCATTATAAGCTAAGGCAATATGGTACAGGACAAGTGGGAGTAACCAACCAATGTCTTATTTGACTTACAGTTCACTCTATGAGACAGAACCTATACCCAACACTGCTTGGGTGACCAAGAACCAGGGACCACACAGCCCTAAAAATGGATCAATAAAATGACTCCTAATGCTATTTTGCTGAACTCCTAGACCTATGCCTTATTCAGTTGTTATCAGGGAGTCTTCCTCCTGTAGTAGATGAGAACAGATGCAGACGCCCATAGCTGGACATTACACATAGACTCCTTAGAACACACAGCACTAAATGGAGTGTCTTCATCAAGTCCCTTCCCAGAGAGTTCAGGGAACACTGTTAAAGAGGAGATGGAAAGAGTGTAAGAGCCAGAGGGGATGAAAGATACTGGGAGAACAAGGCTCTCTGAGTCATTTGAGCAAAGCTCATATGAACTCAAGAGACTAAAGCAGCACCCCAGAGCTGACACCGGTCTGCACCAGGTCTTCTGCATATATATTACAGCTTTCAGCTCAGTACTCTTTACGAGACTCCCTAGGGTGTGATGAGTGGGCCCTTGATTCTTGTGCCCACTCTTGGGGTTTTTTTCCTTCTGCTGGGTTGCCTCAGCCTGCTGCTTTCTGCTTTATCTAATATTTTATCTTGTTAGGTTTGGTTGTGATCTTTTAGAAGCTTGGCTCTATTTTAGTGAAAGGCAGGAAGAGACTGGATCCAGAGCAGAGGGCAGAGGTGAGCAACTAGGAGAAGGAGAGGGAGTAGAAACTGTAATTAGGATATATTATATGAGAAAAGATCTATTTTTCAATAAAAAGAACAAAGAAAAGAGAAAAATCTATGCTATTAAGCACCCTCAAAGGTTTTTGTTCTTTTACGCCCTTCTTCAGGGCAGAGAATAACACTTCCAACTCCAGTTTTTGACATTAGAGCTAATGCTTCTTTTCTGCTGATATAAGCCAGTAAATCCTAAGAATTTTCTTTTAAATAAAACATGGAATTCTACAATATTCTTTTCCATCCTCTTAATTCACAACGTCATTTACTATAGCTGCCTTCTAATTGGTTTTCCTTCTTCAAACCTGGATCTCTGCCAATTTTCCTCCAATTTTGCTGCCATGGGAATTTTTCTAAGGTATAAATATGGAAACAAAATTTTACTAAAAAATCTTGCCATGATTACTGCTTTTAAAAGTCTTCCTTGCCTTCAAAAACTGTTCAAAAACCTTACAGGAAGCGCCAGGATTGGTTTGCACATAATCTCAGAACTCAGTTATGGACATGTTCTTAAATGCTTACTTCAATAACAGCACAATGGCCATCATTTTCCTCTAGGAAAGTACCATTTTCTCCAGCCTTTTTGCTTTGTTTGGAGAGCTTTCTTCCGTCTCCCAGATTCCTTCCTTTGTCCTAGTCACCCTTAAAAGTTCAGCGTTAAGGTCTCATCTCAGATTTAGTTTCTGCATCTCTGCTTAGCACAACCACTTTGTACTGCTAAAATACAGCTTCCAATAAACTGACTGCTTATTTACTCATATATCTGTACTTGCATGAAATTGTACCTAACTTCTATCTATAATCTTAACACAATAAACACTATACATAGTAAGCACAATGAATAGACAGTAACTTAAAACATAATTTCTATTGACCATAATATCCAGCTTTATAAATTTAAATAAACATTTTTTAATATTTTGTTAATCATGAAAAATTCTGTAAAGATAAGACTTTTAAATTTTCAATGAGAAATTTTAACCCATCACAATACTTATATCTGGTATACCCATATATATCTGCTATAACCATAGATTAGTGTCTCACTCAGCCATCATCTGAGAAACTTGTGGTAACACAAGATAAAATGCAGAGAGTAAGAGGCTTTGGATCACTCAGTACTAAATGAGATTGATTCATCAAACCCTTCCCTCAGGGCCCAGGCCTCTGTATGGAAAAGAAAGTAGAAAGACTTTAAGAGCCAGGGAGGGGGTGAGTCCAAGGACATAGTGTTTTCCAGACACAATAGGACTGATACACATATGAACTCAGAGACTGTGTCAGCACTCATGGGGGCTGCACATGTACGTACCAGAGGTGGCCCCAGCAATAAGAAGGGGAAGTGGGCATATGCTTGCACCCCTAACCAAGAAGTTATGGACAATCAGTATTTGTTTACAAAGAATATTTTTTAAAAACTGAAAATGCCATTTAAAATATATGTAAAATTCTTATCATTGCTATAATTTCCCAAACTAGAAGTCTTCTATGTTTAATAAAATAAAGATAGCCAAGTTGATTTCACATTTATAGTAAAAGAAAGAGAAGTTCATACTCATTTATGTCAACTGAATATAAAACAGACTCATTTAATAATGCATAAATTAAGACAACCTGATGTTGGTGTAAACTATAGTCAAATGAGTTGTTATAAATACATACAAAGCAATAAATACTGACACAAGCAAGACATGGTTCTGTTTCTCTTTTCAGAGGCTAAGAGTGATAAGTAAGTGTGCCCCCTATATCCAGTATCCAATAGACCCCGGAAAGTCTGATTATTTCCTTTCCCCCAGTGTACAGTTACTCTTGTAAAAGGCCGTAGGTCCCTCTGGGGAAGAACTGGAGAAAGGTTAATAGCAAAACTTTTAGGTATCTTAATAGATGCTTTCTAAATTACAGAAACAGAAACCATAGTAACAGCTAAAGACAGCTCATGGTTGTTGACTATTTGCTATACAACACACTCTACACAGTTGTAGAGGAATTTTAACCTAGCAACAAGGCTGCTCTGGCAAGGAATCATATCCAAAAGCCTTTTAGGTCTATGTGATTTGGCTAGAGAACAGATATACTCTGGAGTTACAGTATGGTCTGGCTGGAATATAGACAAGAAGTTAGTATGTATCTTTAATCCCAAACTATAAAAGTTAGGTTAGTTTGTAGACAGAACCAGCCATGTTTAAGAGTGACATCTAATTAAGGGGCAGACAAAGTGATGAATCAGAGAAAGCGTTGACAGAATGAGTCAGAGATAAGGATATGCCCAACTCTAACAAGAACAGTAGAGAGGTGATTTACAAGAGCCAGGCAGAAAGAGAGAGGAAGCAATTTTACTGGGACAGTTTTACAAAGACAGGTTGTTCAGTGAGAAGCCTAGAGAAGCCAGATTGAATCAGTCAGCTTGGAAAGGACATTGAGCCAGAATAGCTGAGTTGAACAGAGTTCAAACAGAACTAGAAAAGGTGAGTTTATTCAGCAGTAAGCCAAGATGACAATTACATGTGGCAAATAAAAGTTACTTTTACACTTTCATGTATTCTTTAATTTTTATGGTGATTCTTTGACTGATACAATTCATGTTTCACACATAATATGAATAAATACAGTTTGGATCAGTTCAAAGGATTTGTCCAAAGTTAAATATTCATGAAACAAAGATTTAATATTCAAACTCAGCTCATGTTCTGAATCTTATGGAAAGAATTTATGATTTTATACTTATAAATTACACCTATGAATAACTAAGAAGGAACCATTCTAAAGGATAGTAACAGGCTCTTCAATTTCCTGTTGTAATTTAGAATTGTATTTCCCCAGCCATGACTCCTCTTCCTCAGAGTGGGACCCTCAATGCTGAAGAAGAGCTGATAGAGAAGCCAGAGGCATGTAAGAGGGAACAAAGAAGCATGTGTTAATTATTCTAGCAGTTTTGTCAATATGGATATTGTTAACTAGAGCTTAAGAAAAAATATATCAAGGGACTAGAGTCATTCCATCTTTCAGGTATGCCTTCTTCATGAATTTCTCAATAGAGACCAATAAGACATGTACATTGCAAATAAATAAATAAAATCTACATAACCCTCAGTTCAGCAAGAAAATAGTGCTATGGAAAGCAAGTTAATTTAGTTTTCACATTTTCTTCTAGCTGGGAATGATTCATGGGCTAGAAAATAGTCACAGAACAAGAGAAGGGAGCAGGCATCAAAGTACAGGTAACCAGAGTTACAGAGTACCATGCATGAACAGTAAGGCTGGCTTAGTTGTTTCATAGACACATAGTAGTTAAGACATGCCATGTCTAAGTGACTATAAAAAAAAAAAAAAACAAACCACAATTAGGAAATGAGGGGCATGAATTGTCTAAATTTGATCTTGATCTAATTACACACACACACACACACACACACACACACACACACACACACATGCATGACTTTCAAATACCAGGTTGATATTAGAAGTAGGCTATAATATGCTCACATTGATTCTAATCTCTGGGAAGCAAACATTACCTTATTAAATGGTATCTCGTGAGCCCAAATGAAAACAAAGTAACACACAAGTAACACCTACAAGTCTTACTAAGTGTTTAAGCTCTTAAATCAATACCTAGAATGGAACACCAGCACCACCTGCACAACCAGCACCAGCACCACCACAGCCTGTCTGGCATGTGTCATCAGACTCAGCTTTGAAGAATGATTTTTTTTTTAAATACCAAGAGAAAAGCAAATAGTTCTTCTGTACTAGAAACAGTGGCTCTTCAGGTACTAAAATCAATTTTTCATACTATAAACTCTGAATGCATCTTTCATTTTTTCCCCTTCATTTCTTGCTTCAATATTATTTTCCTCAGAAATCTCCTACACACATTCAAGGAAATGTCTCAGTTAAGGTCTGTCAGGTGTCTATTTCTTAACTGAACTTTCCTGACATAGCCAAATTTCTCGGTAGCTTTATGCACATTAGAAAGATGTCCTGTGTCCATTTTGTTTGTTTGAGACAAACTGCCAAAGGCTATGAGTCATGAAAATAACTCATCATATGATTTCTACAGCAAAAGCAAAATCTTGCTATTATTCTCCTATGTACCCAGTAATAAATGTGGATGTGTATGTGTATGCGTGTGTACGTGTGTGTGTGTGTGTGTGTGTGTGTGTGTGTGTATGAGTATGTGTATGTGTATGTGTATATGCGTATGTTTACTGGCAGAAGCTTCTTCAGAGCTCAATCTATGGTTCTACATAAATGCCAGGAGTCTCACCCATTTAATTCAGTTAATTAATGCTGCCTTAGCATACACCATGGTTAAGCATGACTCTGAATATCCCCTACTTGCTTATTCATTAGAATGACTAAGCCAATAGAGCTGAGGTTTAACCATTTTCATTCCCTTTTCCAGGTTCTAGCACCTCATGCATAGGTCCATAATATATTATCTCTAAACTATGTACTTTGCATTTTATCAAGGTTTTGAATATCATGCCAATAATAAGATTGCCTTTATAAGCCAGGCGATGGTGGTGCATGCCTTTAATCCCAGCACTTGGGAGACAGAGGTAGATGGATTTCTGAGTTCGAGGCCAGCCTGGGCTACAGAGTGAGTTCCAGGACAGCCAGGGTAATCCAGAAAAATGCTTCTGCTCTAAGATCAAGAATTGACAAATGGGACCTCATAAAGTTGCAAAGCTTCTGTAAGGCAAAACACACTGTCAATAGGACAAAACGCCAACCAACAAATTGGGAAAAGATCTTTACCAACCCTATATCTGATAGAGGGCTAATATCCAA
>JADRCD010193814.1:0-23622 GCA_019843815.1 Montemys delectorum
CCCAACAGCATTACTGCTTCTCTCTTATTAGTTCAGATGCATACCATGAATCCACACACACAAATCTATGTTAGATCAACTCAACATGGGTTCTCAACACTTTGTCACCCTAGAAGCCAGCCTATTTGAATGTTTTCTAGGAGAAAAATGCATGAGAGAGAGAGAGAGAGAGAGAGAGAGAGAGAGAGAGAGATTATTTGATTATTTAGTAAGCAGATAATCTCCGAAGTCACACAACCCAATTGCTCTGCAGCTCCCAAGCTCACTAGATATCTCCTGCTGTTTTCGGTAACTTCTATTTATACTTCTACCCTGATAAACCCACCATGCCCCCTACTGCTTAGGAGCAGAACTGGCACAGTGTGGCACAACACAACACATCCTGGTATCCTCTCGAGGTTTCTGTCTGGCCATATGCTTTCTTTCAGAATGCTTGTTGAACAACTCTGTTTGTCTCCCCTTGGTCACCAATGCCAGAGTAAATCTGTGGACTCCTGCTGGCAGGAGAAATGGCCTTCCATCGGCAACAACAAACAAGTTCCTTATTACTGACCTTGCCATCTGTCCTGGTTTCCACATGGCACGCAGAGGAGCAGGATTCTGCAGGGCCAAATTTAGTGTGCATTAGACATCTATCTACTGGTCAGATCAGCTGCAAAATCTAGACTGCAACTGTGCATAAACAGATACCTGGCTAACTTCCTCTATTGGAGAATGGTTGGTGGGTATGGACCAAACACAAACAAACAAACATACAAACAAACAAACAAACAAACAGCTTTCAAAGTTCAACTGCTAATAAGAGCTGCATGCTCTATAACATGCTGGGTCAGGGGCATGTGCATGATGGAAATATTAGTCTCCCTTTGACAAATGAAGAAGTGGATTACAGCTCATTTTTATTTAAACATGTTCCAACTAAGACCACTCCCCTTACAACCATTGACACCGAAAGGAATATTGCCAGGTCTGTTCATTATAAGCCCTTTGAAAATATCATGAAGAGTGCTTCAAGATGCTTCTAGGATGAAGATGCAGTTTCCTCAAAGCTCATTCCCAAGCTGCTGGTAGTCCTCCTATGTGCTTTGCCCCTGCAGTCTTAATATGAATGGGTTTATCCCTTGCAGTGTACTTTGAGTACTCAGAATATTACATTTAGAGACAAGCATTAAAAAATAAAAGACAACATAAAAGATAGTGCTTTCCAAACAGCAGTATTAGAGTAAGCATGCAAAAAGCACACTATGGAAACACGAGAGAGACGCAGACCTGGCAGGTATTCCTTAATGGTAGTATTTTATCCTCTCAGACCATGACTTTGAGAAATACAGACTATTACTCAATGATCCATTCAAATACCTGATGTTCCTTTAGCTTTCCAGAACTATTCATGGTTTCCAGAAAGCAGGAAACACTGAATCCTGCTGTGGCAGCAGGAAGTTCCTGGGGAAAAAGTAAGTTAGGTGGAAACTTCAGATCCATGCAAGTCTTATCAATCTAGCCCGAATTCTATGACAAGGGTGTTGAAGGCTTGTTTAGAAACAATGTAAACAATCCTTTTATTATCTACCCCAAAGGAAAACATTTATCTATATATCAATAGACTTGTGTGATGTAGCCCTCCAGAATCCTAAATGTGGGGCTTACTTCTAACTTTCATTAAAATAGGGGCCCTAATGGAACTCTCATCAAAGGGTAATCATGAAGGTTATGTGCAGGAAGCACATTTACCCATAGGCACAGCACAGCTGGTACTCAGGGATCCATTCAATTCATCCACCAGTGCCAACACTTTTTAAAGCTCAGGGTTTTATGGATGGCAATTCTGGTTTCAGATCATGGTCAACTTCACACCTTGGAGAATAGACAGGTTATTCCTATTGTGTGGAAGAAGAAACGATGGAAAAGAGTGTGCTGAATTTGACCTTAGCTTCATCATCATTCAGTCTGTTAGTTCTGTGAGTGATATAAGCTCTCTAGGCCTTGACTTGATTGTACGGAATGAAGAAGATGACATCTGGCAAAGTCCTTTCTGATTTGAAGAGTGCTTATCGTGGACTTTTTCTCATTTGTATAGAGGAAATAGCTAGCATTTGCTTGTAGAGTAATTTGAAACAGCAGAAAGACTCTATCAGTCTGTTGTTCACCTGTTACCTTATCCTTTAAAAAAATTTTAATACAAGCTCATCCTTTTTTAAAAAATTCTTCTTTCAAAGATAATCACTCAGATTAACTATACAGTATAGATATGTGAAGGCTACAGACAATTTAAAGCAAGAAATTCTATCCCTGTCATGATATAGAACCTTGAAATCTAATCAGAAATATAAAATTTGGAATTTTGAAATGAGTCAAATTGTAAGTAAAAATGTAAAATATTAATTTGAAATTAACTCAATTAGGTCAAATACGAAAGACAAAAATGGTACATGTTTCATTTAGTGTGCTGATTCAAGTACCTACAGATCTTCGCAATATTTTAAGCAATGCTACATACAGGTTTCCCCCTGCCCTCCCAGAGGGGAAACTGGGAAAGGAGATATCATTTGAAATGTAAATAAAGAAAATATCTAATAAAAATTTTAAAAAAAGATTTAAACCTGATATTGGGAGTCTTTCAGAAAATAGGAATCAAATACATAGGAGATCAAAGACATATTATATTAATAAAATAGGGCAATTATAGTACTAACCTTTTTGGTAGCTACAAAAACAAAAACCTCACACACTTCCAGACATGTAAGTTCATCATAGATGAGATTTTTCTCTGGGCATGGGATACTGGAGAAATTGTATTGTATAGATCTTTGTTTATTAAAGTAATGTGGAATGCCAAGGTCTAGCATGCTTTGAAACATACAGAAATTTCTCTCAAATAGCTGTACAAGAAATTGGTTAAAACAGCTCAATAGGAGTATGTGTGATTAAAGCTAAGCTAATATATTCTCTTAATACTGCTTACAGAGTGTGGTAGTCAGAGAAACTCAGAAAGATGGTGGCTCAAACTACATTTCCAGCTGATCGTTTAAAAGATCAATTATATCCATAACATTGGTGTATATGTGTCCCTGTGGGAATGGAGGGAAATGTGTGCAGGTATCTATGAGGAAGCATGTGGACGTCAGAGGCTGAAGTAGGATGTCATTTTCTGTCCATTTCAACAGAGTTCAACTCAACAGCGATAATTTTCTAAGGCAAGATTAATCTATTCCATCCTTAGGCTTAGGGTCACTGATGAGGAGGAACTTTACATATCCTAGGTACCACGTTAAATATGGACTTCAGTAGTGAACATATCCTTAATTTGGACAGGGAGCCAAATGGACACCTTCCCTAAGGCAGTCACTGTTTCTGCTCTTACCAATCTTCCTCTGAAAGTATGTGAAATGGCAGAAATAATAGCTCTTTCATTTTTCTAAAAGCCCCGGGGGCATTATTACTAATAATTATTGCTAATGAATATTATTATAGTCATTTTGCTTAGGAGGGCAATAGCATACTAAAAAGTAGATCACTACCTCAGATTCCCTGCCCATTGGGAGCAGACTGGAGAGTGAGTCCCAGGCAGTCTGGCTGGAGAAGCCATGCTCACCATTCAACACATAATATAAAACTCACTCTTATTTTAAACAGATAATTACCAACGGAAAAGAAATGGTTGTGCTTGTATTAATAAAGACTTTTTATTTTGGAACTAGAGTCACAACTCTGTCTAAGTATTGAATACAATATTCTTCTCTCCATATTTAAATTTTAGGTCATCTCCCACCCAACTGTTTCAGCCCCTGAACAGCAAAACTTCTTTATCTAGATAACAAATAAGTGATATAGACTCTAGCTGCCTACTCCTGACCCAAAGATATAGTAGGGTGTATTCAAACAAAGAGTAGATCTTTAGCTGGTAATGAAAAAGTAATTTAACATTGAGGAGGATTTTATTAATGAAAATATGCCCTATGATAGTGTGGCATAACTACAAAGAAAAAAAATTAAATGTATCATACACCAAACAAAATTCAAAAACATTAGTTATATGGATAAGCAAATTAAAACAGATATAAGTAAGTTAAAATTGGATATTTATCAACTGTTTATAGTAATCAATTTAAAATTGAAAAAACCCAACAGGTAGGTTTCTCTAAAATAAAATAAAAAAAAGTAAATCAAACATAAAGCATAAAAGAAAAAAACCTATGTTTTCAATGTTGAAAAGCAATTTAAAAGAAAAACACAATAAACCAATTGATTTATCGGCATAAACTATAAAACTTGCAAACCTATGTGACCCAAAGTTGGAAAAGTTAGCAATGGATTTGAGAAAATAAAATAAATGTGGCATTTTTTTTATTTGTTAGTGAGTAGATCAAACTAAAAATCTTTAGCATATATAAAGATGAGAGGTTCACAAAACAAGGAATAAAACTTTATTAGTAGAGAAATAGAACCAAACTTCAGTCTCACTAGTTTTGAAATGCTTAAAGGAAGATTAATGTTCTACTACTCCAGTTCTTCTCATTAGCTAAGAAAACTTCACATAGTCTTGCAGCTACTGAAGAGGTAGCAAATGAGTTCAAAGGAACCCTTGTATTTTCAAATCTTTGAATTAATTTTGAGTAAATCATACAAAGAGATACACGTCCAAGTTCTCACTGTCAAGGACTTGGCATGTAGCTCAGTGGTAGTGTTTGTCTACGATGTGCAAGCCTGGGATCACTCCCCAGCACTAAAAAACAACAGCACATACTTGCTTTGCTTAAGAGTCAACTAGTATTCCCTCTACACTCTCGGAATCAAGATGGGGAAAGGTGATTAAACTGTGGTCCGTTGTAATGGCCTGAACAGCTTTGTAGTGTGCTCTATGTGACAGATAGGCACTGAAGAAGACTTTTTCTATCTTTGTGGTTGTACAGAAAAGATGGAGGGGGTGCTGTGAGGGCAGGGATTGTGGCGTGTGGCACTGATGTCTAACTATTGCTTGTCTATTTGTCTATGGTTACTTTGCTTTTATCATTTAAAAGATAGATCATTTAAACCTATTTGTATTTCCTCTTTCTGTGAGGAATTCTTCCATCTCATTCATCGTCTAGCCTGGGATTTATGCTCTAGCAGTATGTCGTGACTAGGGAATATATTAGAATAATGAACAGGACGATAGAGTGTTTTGTTTAATGATAGCATTTATGTATCGCTTAAGGAAAAACATCTAAGTACACACATTTTATTATTAATTATTATTACTATTGGTTCAAATACTAACTCAATCATAACGTCATTGCTGCTAGAAGCATCAGTATTAATCTGGCTTACTTAAGTAGTGCTAAAATGTAAGAAGATTTGATGGTGGTTGGGTTTTGTTGTTATTGTTGGAGGTGGTGGTGGGTTTTTTTCCTTGATGTTGTTGTTGGTTATTCGTTTTTTTTTGTTTTTTTTTTTTTTTTGCTTTTTGCTTTTTGTTTTATAGGGTTGTTTGTTTGTTTTCTTTTTTAAAAAAGTCTCACTTACATGTTTATGGTATGTATGTATGTATGTATGTATGTATGTATGTATGTATGTTCCAGATGGATAAATGAGCATATTTGCAGGTCATACATGCATGTGCACACACATGCGTATCAAGGCTCAAGGTTGGTGTCAAGAGTCTTCCTCTACCATGCTCCATGTCATTGAGGAAGGCACTCTCAGTTAAACCCAGAACTCATCGATACAGCTAGTCTGGCTAGCCAGCTTGCTCTAGGTATCCCTGTCTCTGTCTCTCCTGGATGTGTACATAGTCTGAGATGTCCACCTAGTATTTATAAGTTATAGAAGTTATATATAGTTATATATACTCTGGCCTCCTCATATCTGTGCATCAAGCACTTTAACCAATGAGCCATCTCCAAGCCTTGTTCATTGTTTTTTAACTGACATCTTAGACTTCTTTGTATTACCATTGTGTTTACATTTAAAGGCTGGGTAATTGCAACTGTCACAGAAATCTTTTTAAACACATGCTAAATTATAGGTGCCTTAGCAACCATATATCTTCATTTAAAAATCACTATAGTAAAATAAAAGGAGGTTTTTAAAAGTTTTATTGTCTAAAAGAATGTAATGAAATCACTTTAGAATATGTAGTGATTTCATTTCCCCTGACCTTGCCCAGTTGTTGGAATGAAATGCTCTGTTCATGACATTGCTTCCTGTAGAACCTGGGTCTTAGGTCATGTCATCTTGCATTGTTCAGGAATCTCAGATGTGAGCTCCACAGCAGGAGCACCTTGGTGTCACCTCTGTATTGAGCCATGTGTGATAAGGTCAGGTAGGCTGACATTTGTGTGCTCCGGTTTCTTCAGATCCTATGAGCACACAAATGGTTGTCTCTTCCACCCCCACCACTCTTGACCTTCTCAGTGTAATTCAGTTGTCTTGCTCTGACATAGAACAGGGACCAGCAATGTGTGATCCTTAACCTTCTTCTCATGCACATCCCATGGTACTATCCTTCCCTCCTGTGGAGGTAAGAGAGATCTGGCTGCCTTTTCTGTAACAACTCCCTGCCCAAATTAGCTAACACAGCCAACGTTCAGATATTGCTACGTGCATGAAAAGTGCCATTCTCTTTCTGGATGATCCTTTATGTAGGATCAGAGTAAGAGCATAAAGGGCATGGATTTCTTCACCCTTGTTATAAAAACTTGTTAATTATGATGCACTAAGGATAAATGAAGTCTAATAATGAATACTGGTATGTCATGGTGTCCAATTTTGATTAAAAGTGTGAGTTCTTCCCTGCCAGGAATCCTCTGAAACACCTTGGATTCCATTAGGAAACACTTAGGTACTTTTGTATAAAGTGCTACTTCAGTTATTTATACAAAATAGTATGTACTGGACTATTTTATTCATTTATTTCCGACTTACTTATTCTTAAGCCTTGTTTTATCTAAAACTTGTGTTTGTCATTTTCATAAATATGTGAAAACTTTGATAGGCATAAATTAGGTAGATGATGCAGAAATAGAGAAATAAAGTACAAGAGAATAAAAATTAAAGTGAAACTATTGAATAAGAAGGTAACTGTAAGTCCTTCTATTAGTAATTCCCCCCAAAATGCCTGACTCATGTTCTTGAACCATCTCTCTGACATAAATGAAATAACAACTTTCACATTGGAACTTTTTATAATTGTAAAAATTGTAACATGTTCACAAAGAATCATTCAAGTAAATAGATTTCTAAGGATATAATGAATGTATTACACCTAGAAGTAAAATTCAGAGAATTCAGAAAAGTGGATGAATCATTTAGAGCATTATCCTCAACTAACTTTGACCCTTATTGGGTCACAGATAGCATGAGGGTACCTGGCTAGGCTGCAAAGAAACATTCTCCCATGTTGCTGACTGATACTAACCTTTGTATTTAATTTCTTAATAAATATCAATAGGAGAGTATGGGCCATCTAGAAATGCCAGTAGATAGCCCGGAGAATCTTTAGGTATAGAAGAAACATTCTATGCAAGGATGACCCTGGGTCTGTTACAAACACAGAGCAGTGAGTACTTTAGATGCTGCTGATGAAATGAAGACACAAGTCATTAAACAAAATAGGAATTAAAATTGCAAACAATAAGAAATAGCTGAATGATGGTGTTAAATTTTAATGAGTATAGTGCCACTGAATTACTTGAAGAGCAGAGATGAGAGGTAGTCTCTAACTAGAGAAATCCAAGAACACATGCAGGAGTCACAGTTTGACAGAGAAACTACGTTTCAGAGGATGGAGGTGCTTGAGACAATTGATATTGAATAGAAATTACAGACAGCAGAGATTTCTTCCATAGTATATGGGGCAGGGCCATGTACAATAAGGCTCCGTGGTAAATTCAGGCCCAGGTTGTGAAAACAGACGCACTAGGCGTGCAATCAGATGCCAGATGTGGAGAAAAGAAATTCTTGCTTCTTTAATAGGCTGTGTAATGCTTTTTGGAGGAAATAGTGCTCTTGTTGATGACATGTTGAAGGGTAATTTGGGTAAGAAAGGCTAGAGTCTAAAGAGACAAATTCAATAGTTATAAATCATATGGGATATGTTTAAGTAATCAAGCTAGTAACTAGCAATGTAGATGAAGGAGAAATGTGGGTAGGATAGAGACAGGAAGAGAAAGGGCATTAGCTACCCACAGGGAGAAAACAAGTAATCAAATGTGGTGTCTTGTCTGAGTCTATGTTGGTCCTCCTTCTGCGCAGCTACAAGGAGGCAAAACTCGAGGAGTTTGACTGCCCTTATCCTCTGCCAGGTTGGTGCTGGGCTTGATGGAAGTGCAGAGACACTGCTCCAAAGTGGGGAAAGTGTAGTCTCAGATGTGAGAAAGCCAAAACTGTTATTCCCTGGCTTCCAGGCCACCAGTAACCACTCGAGAACTGCACAGAGAAGTCAAGGGAAGTATCCAGGGTCCACAGGCCGTGATGAGACTGCCTGAGCCGAGGTGGTTCTCAGATTCTTGGACATCCAAGTGTGGCTGAGAGTTGCAGAAGATCCAAGAATGGAGTCAGGGGCTTGTAGGCAGAGGACTGCATCTAGCCTTGGGCTAGGGATGCTCCAGCTTACCTTGACAGTAATTGTCCTTAGCTTGGTGGCGGTTGTGGCTGGAAGCACAGAAAAGCCTTCTGCAGGAGAAATAAGCTGTGGCTCAATAGCTGAATGCCTTCTCCATGGCTCCCCATGGCAGAGCTTAATGAAAGAAACAGTCCTTGGTCATACATAGTTTACTAACTGTTCATCATGGAAAACAAATGCATACCATAGAGTATCAAAGGCTCTAGGTGCCTCATTAGCATGGAGAACTCTGTTCTGGGCCGACAGGACTGTGGTCATGGTTCCTTTTGTGCGAAGTGTGGCACTTGTTCCAGGTCAGGAATTTGGCACGGAGCAGAGAGGTGCCTACTGTCTCAGGTGTGAGTTTCCAGGGTCTCAACTCATTCCTGGCATGGTTTACCCATCCCACAAATATACATAATTATTAAATCAGTATTAAATTGTGACAAGGAAGACAATAAGGAATATGGATGATACCTGAATATTTGAATCTCAGGGTTAGGGTGATGGCACAGTGGATAAAGACCTGAGTTTGTGCCCTCAATATGCACCTAAGGCAAAACATGATAATATACATCTCTAATCTACCACTCCTGCAGACTCATGGGAGACCGAGATAGGAAGAATCCTCATAAGACTGCAAGCCAGTTATCCAGACACGTGCTGCTGCACAAAACAAGAGACCGAGTCACACAAAATAAGGGGGAAGAGGAAGACCAGCATGTGGGGATGTCTTAGTACATGTGCACCATTGCACAAATATACATAGAGGTGCATACACCCAGATACACATGCACATCCGCATGCACACACACACACACACACCCGCAGACACCCCACACACAATCTAAGTTTACAAACATCATGGCACTAAACAGCTTCCCCAAGAATCACAGTTGCTAACTCTGGCCTGAACAGTCTGATCTAAGTGGGCTTCAGCAAGGCAGAGAGTAAAACTGCATTTTTAAAATCGACTTTCATAGGGGCTTCTTTTTTCCTCCCCAATCAACGTTATTCTGTGATATGTAGGGTGAAAAAAATCTGAAAACTAGTGAGTTTAATCTTCCCCAATAAAAATCAAAACCAAAAACAACGAAGCCTGAGTTGCTATAGAACATTCCCAGACTAGCATTCACTATTGAAATAGAAGAGCTCCTATTCAAATATGGAGAGCCTGATATACCGTAACTCCCTAGCATGCAGGCAGGCAGCAATCCCTCCTGAGTCCCGTAAGAGCACTTTACATTTCCTTCCCATCTTTCAGCTCATAAACATGTTTCTCTCCAGAACACATGCCATATGCCATTGGAAAGGGGTTGTAAAGTTTTATAGATATATTTGAGAGTGTTATAATAGTATAATAAAGCAAAAATAATGCAAAGGAATGGGAATTATTGAACAATGGAATTAAAATATTAGGCATGGATAACTCAAACCATATTCAGCTCTTAGTGGTGTGAGTCATAAAATCCAGGAAATTCTTGTTGAGTTCAAAAATACCAAATCTTTGAATCCTCATTTTTAAAGAAGTCAGCAATAACTGTACTTTATTTAAACCATGTATACCTGGCATCAGTAAATGGGAGCTAAGGAGTCTAGAAGCTTCTGTTATGTGAAATAGCAAATTTAATGTGCTATGTATTTTGAAACAAGAAACTTGATTCTTTTTCATACTTCCTTTGAATTTTTCTATAATTCTTTTTTTTTCTGAGCGGGATTAGTATGTTCATTTATTCAGAATTTATTTATTTCCTGCAGCAATGAGATAGGGTGAGCATATAAGCAAAAAAGTGAATTTCTAATACTGTGGTGTACACATTTCAACATGAGACAGCATGAGGTCATTCATTCCTTTACCATTTACTGTTTACCTATTGTTATGTTTTCTTTCCTTCGTGAAAGATCAGATTTTCATAAAACATTAATTATTGCAATATATAATATCATGTATGGGTGTTAATGGCTGATGTGGCCTACTTTTTCCTCATTCCAAAAGATGACCATGGCACTTTGGCCATAATGTGTTGTTTTAAAAAGACTAAGAATGTAAGACAAGAAAAATAGCTCTAGGAATTGAAAGAGTGGTGTCAGTGTTCTCAAAAGAACTAGATAGGTACAGAAATAATATCAGTAGGAATTTCCTCTGGAGATCCATTGTTGGAATTTTGAGCCTGCCTGGAGAAACAGGGTGATCAGTGTGGTGGAGAACTGGGTCCACGATGGCCTTCCCAGCAGCCTCCAGTTTGAGTTTGCTTGGGGGGACCATTGAGGATGGCATCAAATAATAGGAAGCAGATATAAATATTGGGTGCAGAGATGCAGCAAGAGTTAGGCAATGAGAAGAACTTTCAGAACACACTTTATATATATACATATATATATGTATATATATGTGTGTGTATAAAATATATATATGTATAATAAAACACGCACACACACACACACATATATATGTATATATACAATGAAGGTAAAATCTACCTTCATTGACTAACTCAAGACCCTAGCTTGACCCAGCTCTATTTCTCTGCACATAACCAACATGGCTTCCTTTCTTCATAAATGTTGAGCATCATTCAAGTTTTCTCCATGGTATACTATTTTCTTCTTTCTCCTTCATATTAGCTGCTACCTTTAAATATCTATTCATTTTATTCTATAATGTTGAACCTTTAAGCTTATTCTAAGTCTTTGTTCTGTTCCAGAGGGTCCTGTGCTGTCTTTCCTCTCTTTCAGGGCAGCTCCCTGTTGAACATCATTCTTTAGACTGTATATTTCTGCATGCCTAGTACTATTCCATATTAGACTCTAAGCCCCACTTACACAACACCCAAATATAATATCTCCTATTTAGTATTCAACCCTGAAAAACATTTTGCATAAAGTTAAATATCAAAAGTATTTTTGAATGAATGAGTGACTGGTAAGTCAGACCAACACAAGATCATTCCAAGGGATGGTAATATATGAAAAAATCTCGAAAAACAGTTCCCAAAATATAAAGAATTTTACTGGGTAATCAAGCACAAAAATCATATTAAAAATAAAATTTTATCTACTCACTAACCCATTCACTTACTCAAAGAGTCTGAACACCTCTGTGTGAAGGGGGTTGAATATGGCAGTAACTCTACAGGACTCTGCCCTCATCCTTCATGAAGCTAAGTCTAGGGAGAAATCAAGGTAAGGAGGAAATATTATATATTGGAAATTTATGAATGCTTAATTCTAGGTATTATGGAAATGAATGCCCCCCAATGCTGGTATGAATGCTTCTTAGAGGATGCCATATCAAGATGAAACTTACAAAACACTAGGGAGCCAATAGATTATAATAAATGGAGAGAGTAAATGGTTAAAAAAAAACCTGGCCTAGGTACATGACATTATTTTGGGAACCGCTAGGAATTCCCTTGGGTAGAGTTTAAGTACGGGTAAATAATGATAATTTAAAAGTAAATCAAGCCAAAACTTTCTTTCGTTAACAGCTATAGCTTCCTGCATTGGGGAGATGATTCAGTTGGTAAAGAGATTTCTGTAGAAGAGTGAGAGCCAGAGTTGAGAGCCCCAGAACCTATCAGAAAGCTTAGCATGGGAGTGCATCCATCCCAGGGCGGGGGAAGTAGAGACAGGACAAGTCCTAGGGCTTGTCCTAGCCAGTTTAGCAAAATCTGCATGTTTCATCTTCAGTGAGGGGGCCTTGTTTCAAAAAGAACGTGGAGAGCCACTGAGGAAGGTACCTGATATTGACCTTTGACCTGTATGTGTGCCTGCATACACACCTATACATACACATGCAAACAAATGTATTGGAAAATGAAAACACATTTTTACAGGGGGATGGGTGAGAAAAATCAACAGCTTCCTATACAATTTATTTAGGAATAATTTAGTTAAAAATTGTAGGGTGGTGACACGTGTCTCAGATCTTTGTATTTAGACATTTTACTTAAGCAGATTTGTCAGAGATGCACGTTTAGAAGTTGGAAGCCAAACAGAAGATACCCCATACCAAATCAATTAGAAGTCTTGTCGTACAGCTACAATGCCTCAACTTCTGCAGTGTTTTATCATTCCCCATTTTATTTGTTAAGAGCCAAATAAACAATATATAAAAGTAAAAAAGAAGGTTCAGCGAGAAGAAGAGGATCACGAAAGAAGATAATGAAGGATATCATAGTATTTCCTGTAGATTGTAAAATTGTAAAAAAGAAGCACTTTTAAAGATAGACCATCAATTTTGAGAATTTTTATCATCTCTCAAACTATGGGAGTTCCCTGGGGTTTTGCTTTCATGTTTTTATAGTGTAAGATGTTCTGGAACTTGTGGGAAATTTTCCTGCCTTGGCTTCCTAGGTGCTTGAATGGCAGGCATGAGCTACCAGATCCAGCGTATAGATGTGACTTAGCCAGTCTAAAGAAATCTGTGAGTTTCATCTTCAGTCAGGGACCTTGACATTACTTCAGATCATATATAGAAGTACATAATTCTCATTCAGTGAATAGACCTCGAATTTTCCTTCTCAGCAAAATAAGCAAGTGGCCCAGGTTTCCTGGCTTTAAGAGAGTATTTTGCAACCCTAGCTTAACAAATAAACAGGAATGACACAGAAAATAATGCAGAAAATCACTAAGATGACACCAGACTAACTGTTCTCTGTGTGAACTCACAAGTATTTGGAATGGGAGCCCAGATGGGCAGATCTTTCAGGGCACAGAAACCAAAAGAAGAGGAATTTGAACAGCTACTAGCTTTTCAGAAGACTCCTGCCCATTGAAACCAAATGTTTTCTCCTCTATATATGTAAACGAGGAGAGATAAATTGCAAGTGGACAATAAAGGCTGTACCCTTTTTCCTAGGGAGACACTGAAGCACGTTGAAAGAAGTCATAGAAAATGCTAAACCCAAATTCCCAGGTGGACAATGACCTGTTTTGTTTGTGCTTGAAGAAGATCTGGTTCTTTGGTGTTTCTCAGCTACCACGTGAAAATTCGTACTTCCTGGTAGACTTAAAATCACTCAGGAGACTTGCTTAAGCCATAATATTAAAACACTCTAGCCCAGGCAATATGGTTGTTGGCTTTTTCTAAAAACAAGTATTAACAAGAAAAAATCACATAAAGATTACGAGAGATATGGCATTAGTCCTTAAAATCTGTGTGGCAGAACATGAAACTTTTATAGTCGTGGTTCTCAACTTTTCTAATGCTGCTACCCTTTAATTATAGATCCTTAATAATTTTGTGATTTTTATGAATTGTAAATATCTGATATGCAACACCAAAAGGGGTCATGACTCACAGACTGAGAAACTCTCTTCTAGAGACATGTGCCGTTTGAGCCAGGGAAAGAGTGGAAGGTGGCGACTATAAAAGGTCACTAGAAAGGTAAAATTTCCTTTATTTCCCACAGATTAAGCTGTGCGACATTCTAAAACATATAAGCACTCACTAATCAGTGATTTCCACACAAAGTCGCAAGCATAAAATGCTTCTTCCAAAGTTACTGAACAAAGCAAAAATGCACAGAAATGTAAAATGCCAGAAACTCCATCCCAGTTTAAAATGCAGGGGAAGAGCTCCACAGTGGCAGGCCATATTTGGCTAAGACCCAGATTCATTACTGCACATTGACCCGGATCACTCAGGTGCCTTCTGTATGCTGCAGGGCTCAGAACCTGCACAGGGCTCTGATAACTCAATAAAGGTGTCTGCCTAGACACAGCAGCAGCTACATAGCAAATAGGATGGTTAGGATGCTCTAATGAAGCTAACAGTAAAGACCTGATAAAAGCAGATCAAGTGTAAAAAAAAAAAAAGAAAAGAAAGAACAGGGAAAGATGAATGAGGGAATTAATAGCAAACTAAACGCTGATGGAGTTCGTGTCTAAGAACTCATGGATATTTTCTGGGTTCATAAATGCTCTTATGCACTTTCGAAGCATCCAGATTGTTGGTTTTCTTACATTGAAGAAAGAACCAATAAGAGAAATTTCATAACTAAGTGAACATATAAATCAAGAAGGAAAGCTAGAAGTATTTTTCTTCATATATGTATTTTATCAAATTCAAAAGGACAGAGTCCTCTGGAGTATTGAAGGTACAATTTCAAAACTCATTGGAAATTTTTAGTTTTTCTTAAAATCATTTAATAGTACCCATTTCACCGGACAATAAAAAACCAGGTTTTCATGATTTAAGTAAGAGTCTCAATGTTACTAAACACACTGTGTGGCCTGCCTTTAAATTTAAATAGACGTCTCAAAATTAATGATTTACCATTCCCTGGCTACATAGTAGCTATCCTTTACTTGGAAGATCATAGCAGATAGTCTTATTAAAAGAGCCTTATTGAAAGAAAAGCTGTCTATAGGCAGCCCTATATTTTATTTGATTATTTATTGATTGACTTTTTTTTTAATCAGAATAGACCAATTGAAGAGTAAAAGTGAATGACATAAGTCGTATTTCCCACCAATCTTTGTGATACCAGCTTTGGGAATCAGGGGAATAGCTGGGATTGCTGTTTGCCACCCTCTGCTCCCAGTGTGTGTGTGTGTGTGTGTGTGTGTGTGTGTGTGTGTGTGTGTATGTGTGTGTATGTATGTGTGTGTGTATTTCTAAATCAGAATGAAGAAAAAAGATAAGAATTTAGAAGTTTAGTTTTTTTATCTAAAGGTATAAAATACATGAAAAAAAGAAGAAGATTAAAAGCAAAGCAAAGGTCTCAATGGTTTCTTGCTTACTCTCCTTAGACACAATATCTAGACCCACAAGTCTCTTTGGCCTTTGAGTAATGCAACAAGCTTATCCTCTGTATACAGGGGCAATGCTCCGAACTAATAAACCTGGTTATAGTTAAGGTAGCGAGGTTGATATGGATGAATTCTTAACAATGCAGACTAAGAATGGAGGAAAAACAAACAAGAACAAGCCTCCATGAGGAAGGTCTCTGAAAACAATAAAAATAAACAACTGTTTCAGAATATTCCACTTGTAGTGTTTCGAGGTTAAGTTCAGGTTGACTCCACAGTTTCCAGGCTTTAGAGCATTGAACTTTTAAGTATTTACTTACTTGGCTTAGTTATATTTACTCCTCCTTTCTATGAGCACCACAAAAACAAAATATAATAGAACTTCTTATCCACCACAGAGACTTTTGAATTAAGTCTTCTTTAAAGTGCTAGATGGTTCGCTAGGAAAATCCTACATGTAAGACCCAAATTTCAATTGAAACTGCCACCTGTCTTTAAATAAATATTCAACCCCCTTGCTAAGCCTTGCTGCCATGAGCATCTCCATGCTCAGTGAAGTGCATGGGACCCATTGATGCTCATCCAATATCTTGTCACTTTGGTCAACACTACTATTTTCTTGAATGCCATTTCCTCATCTCTGATTCTAGAAAGACTACCAAGCTTCAGCATTTATGGCACCTTTTGGAGAACCACTCTGAAACCTCCCATTACAGTGTGCTTCAAGCCCTACTCCGCATACGAAACACTAACCTCCCTAAAATGTAAACTACATTAGACATAGTCTATACCAAGCATGGTTCCTGTGCTCTAACTGAACTACCTTGCTTAAAGAATAAACTTTGGATGAACAACTGAAGGAACGTTTCAAAACCAAACCAAGTATGTTTGTCCCAGCTGTATGGAGGCCTCAGAGCCTGGCCCTCTTTAGAAGCCTGACTTAGACTAATTTCTTCTCCTGGGTTTGTAAAAATAGGCTTTATCTTTCCCTGTAGCAGATCAAAATATGTGGTACTCATATTTTGGTACTCATATTTGTGGCACTCACAGGGTTTCCGCAACCAAGAGGTGGCTTTTTTTTCTAAATTAGTTTTTTCTTTGTTTTGGTTTTGTTGTTCTTGATCTAAAATGAGGTAAGTTAGGAAGGAAGGATTGGTTTGTGTCTATGGTTTAAAGTTAACCATCTAAAGTTGTAGGGGAGGCATGGCAGAAGTCAGTTCCATGGAGCAGAAACATCTATCATTATGCTCACATATCAGCTGATGAGGAAACGGTAAAGAGACGAGCGCAGGAAGTGGGTTGGGCTATATGACCCTTACTATGTGTGCCTGTAACACCATGTCTGCCAGTCAGATCCCCAACCAATGTCTTGGAACAGCGTTACCAACTGGGGACCAACTATTGTGAGGCATTTCACATCCAAACCAAAACACCCTCCAAAGCCAGAAATTACGGGAGTCAGCTGGCAATAGCGCGAGGCCGCCATGCTGGTCTCACCGTAGAGGAAAAAGTGCTGATATTCTTGTACCCAAGACTTAGCATGAGCAACTTCAAAGTGGCTGTATGGAAAACAGATTTATTGAGCCCCTCCTGTTTATAAAAACAAACAAATGAAACGACCAACAGGAGTAAACCCTGTGATGGTTTCCATACACGGAGAAAGACTTGGTGAAGTATCAGGATATCAGAATGCTTGTGTTCCCTAATCGAGATGAACCAATGAACAAGTGAATTAAATGCCAGAGAGGGAAATGGAGTTGACGGCATCTTACAGAGGGCATAGAGAAACAGAAGGGGGCGAGGAATCATCTCTGTCAAAAGGAGAGCTTGCGTCTCAGAAAAGTGCTCAGAGTAAAGTACTTACCTTACAAACATGAGGCTCTGAGTTTCACAAGAGAAGACGCATGAAACAGCCAGATGTGGGAGTAGATGCTTGTATCCCAGCACTGGAGAAGCAGAAACAATCAGATCCTTGAATCTCCCCAGCCTGTCAGCATGGTCTTAAAAAGTAAGCTCTAGGCCAGATGAAGAGACCTCATCTCAAAAAGCAAGGTGGATAACTCCTGTGAAACCATACCCATTGTTGACGTCTGATTTCCACATGTATGTGAACAGAAAAACACACATGTGCACATACCACCCACCAAGGGCATGTACCTACATGTACACTCACAAAAACATGTAAATAAAGGGATAATGGGATGCTGTTAACAAAGCTCTGAAGAAATGCTCCTGCCATAACAGTCCTGCAGGAGACACAAATAGACAGCATCTCTCCATGGGTTCACTGTCCACACAACTCAGCCCCTGGGCATTAGGGACAATCTGGTGTTAGATATGGCCTATTCTCCAGTTCTAAAACTGAGTAGGGAAGGAGAACCAAAACCAGAAGGCACAGTAATAGTCAGTACTTAACAGACTCTCTGAGAAGCAATCATAATTAAAGGGTCCCAATTTTCTAATACATAGGCTTCAACCCCAAATACATACTCAGATGCATGGAATTCCTCCTTAGAAGAATTTTACAAGCATCTTCAGCAAATCCACCACACAATAGAGGCTGAGTTTATTTACTCCCTAGGGGCCCTACACATTTCTTTACCATACTGAGCTAACATTTTTTGTCAAAAGGAGCTTTGAAGACACTTGTGGGAAAAAAAAAAAAAAAACATGGGCAACTTAGTATGTGACCCATGGTTTCAACAACCACCCTGCTTTAAAAAGAAAGAGAGAAAGAAAGAAAGAAAGAGAGAGAAAGAGAGAAAGAGAGAGAGAGAGAAAGAAAGAACAAATTCAGAGCATTTTCGCATATTCGCATTGACAGGAATTGACTGTTTTGACAAGGGAAAGCCATGGCATAGGATTTTTTAGATAAATTAACAGGAAGAAAGTGCTAAATTAAAATCGTCGAATTGATTTCCTTTTTAGCTCAGCTGTGCGTTATATAAAAGGGTCAGAGGAAGGATTTATTATGGGCGATGAGTCTCTGTCATCCACTAAAGTACTAAGAGACCAGTGTATAAAATAAGTTGTCCATTTCAGACACCCTTTGTCTTCGAGGAAAGCTGCCTAGGTGGCCCACGGGTGGCTGCGGCATTGAAAGGAAATGGAAATTGATAATCGGTCCTGTTAGACTGATTCTCTGCATGTCCAATTCATAGCCTTTTGAAAAGGAGAGATTAAGATGAAACCTCACTGAGGGATACACATTTCGAAGAAAATAGAAACAAAGCTTTTGCGAGGTTATTTCAGCCGGTGTCAAATGTGAGAAGGAGAGGACACAAACTCCTAGGAAGAAAGGGCATTAGCAAAATCCCCAAACAAAGAAGGAGCCCCCAGCAAATACACGCAGCCGTCTTTGTGGATGCTCGCAGGAGAAGTGGTACAACTTGATTTACAAAGGGCCTGGGTAATTATTTGTTACTTGGAGCCAACCCTGCTTCTCCCGCGGCAGCGGGTAGGCATTGACCATCTGCGTGTCTTCATTTTGCTTTTGTGTGGCAGAGAAGAAGCCACACTGCTGCTGTGTCTGGTGAGCCTTGCATGGAGAAATGTTGGAGGCGCTGGCTTTAAGTGTTTAAACTGCTCCCTCTGCTTCAGTCAGGGGATTCGCTGCGTGTCTAACCACAAATAAATTGAAATATCAGCCGAAGAGAGGGCATGGCACTCTCTGACGAAATAATAGACAGCAGGTGGGAGAAGGTTTTGTTTTCAGAAAAAGCACAGGAGGCTAGAAGTGACAAGAGTGATTTTTGCAAGAGGGCTAAAACTGTCAGGATGAAGTCATGAGGGTCAGTAGTTGCTGAGCTGACCTTTTTAAACAAACCCTGAGACCTTTCACTGGATCGTCACAGCAGTAGCACATTCATGCCAGAAAGGTTGGCCGTCCCTCTAGATGCTGAGAGCCTTTACACAAAGCATATTTTCTATGATAGGGCCTATGTTTCTTCCCGGAGCTGCCTGGAACTCCCCCTCCTGTCAGCCTGTGATACATGATTGTAACCATTCACCTGTTCCACCACACACGGGCATCTAAGCTATCCCTTAACACTTTGCAGCAGCCTCTGCTATCGTCTTCCTGTCAAATCACGGAAATCAAGGGACTCGGTGCGAAGTGGGGCGCTCAGTGCGCTAATTTCCATGTTCGTGTCACTGATGCATGGGCCTTCTAGCTCAAAGACTTCTGGGGATTCACTGAGGGTTGAGACAGGTTAGGAAGCTGCCGTGACAACTCAGTCCTGTTCATGTTTGTAAGCCAAGCTATATGATACACCTGAGCAGGATATTCTTTTCTAGTCCTGTTCTGCTTGGGCACTATTATGTCCCCAGAAATGGCAAAAAGTCTCAGACCTGGTATGCTCTCTAATGCTCTACATTTGGTCCAGAATTTCCAGCGCGTAGAGGTAGGAACCTATTGTCGCCAAAGCCAATGGGGAAAAGTGAGAGTTTTCCCTCAGCTGTGAAATAAGACTGTCTCTCTTCTTTCAGTTAAACTCAGTGCTTCAAAATGGTAGCAGAGGCACCTGTCTTGCAAACTGTAATGTAAACGTGCAAAGTACTCAGGTGAGAATCAGAAGACCCACCCATTTAAACTGTGCTCCTAAAGCATGAAATGTCTTCCCCATTTGCAAATGGATGGTAATTATTTATCCTCAGGAGACCTGGTGAGAACCATAGAAACATAAGCAAGCCAATGTAAAGCTGGATGCACCTACGCGCTGGATTGTAAAGCTGAACTTTATTTCCTTTTGCTTTGTTTTTTCCCCCTCTGTATGACTCTATGTATCTCTCTGATCTTATAAGTGTGTACTAAGAAGAAAAGTTGACAAATAATCCCATAAATAAGAGTTGATTCTTTAATAAGACTGGGGAATACTTTAAAGGAAATCCTAGAATTTTAATCTCTTGATCTTTTTTTTTTAGTTCTAGACTAGGGCTCTTGAGCTCTGTCTATTCTTCCACGGACTTCATCAGTAATTCAGTTCATGATTCAGGGCCTAATTGGTCGAAGTTCTTATGAACTCCTGCCCCTGTGCAAACTCCAGGAAATATAGAAGCCGCGTTTACAATTCAGATTTCTGCACATTCTAAATGATTCTACATGTGGGAAAATAAATATTCTGACCTGGAGGCAAAAAAAGGTTACTGTATATAGCCATACAGTAACTGTATATAGTCATAAGGTTAAGGACCAGGAATGGTCAGAAGGGTAACAAAACAAAGAACAAGAAAATCAGGAACTGTAAAGAGAGCCAATGCCCAGCCTGTATACAGTGGGGTGGCACTGGGCATGTAAGAGTGGCTTTGCATCCTTGGGTACCAGTGGGGTCTACTGGGGATAACTCAACAAACACGGAAGAGGCTGACTAAAACATAATGGTATTACCCAGGTAGTATGTGTCTGAGAGATAGTCTTACCAGATTTCTAAGTCCAGTTTATAGAAAGATCCAGAACTCAGTATAGCACATGCCTATCTCAGCTCTCAAGTGGGTTAAATCAGTCCATGAAAAGAGTGAGGGATATGTGACCTAGTTTCCCCTGTGAGTTCTCTGAAACTCCATGGCAGTAATGAAGCTCCACCATAGTCTATGATTCTGAAGTTCTCTTTCAGTGGCAATTGCTCAGGAAAAGAACCCTGATCATCTAAACGTTCATAAGCACTTGCAAACAACAGGTAAATGAGTGACACCTGAAAAATAATGAGGCCCCCCATTGAGGAAAGTTTGACTATACAACCTTATAGGGTTAATATATTCAAGTTATTGTTAAGGACTTTTATCCTTTGTGGGTCAGCATTCCTTATTTAAGAAAATAGTAATCAAAATCAGAGATTTTGACAGAGAGAGATGCACAGAAGGTAACTCTAGAATAAAAGCGACCCATTTCTACTGGAGAGCCAGGATCTGTCATTTGGCTTGTACCTGCCAATGTACATGCCAGTGTAGGGCTGGATAGGATGTAAGAAGAATCCACCGGGCGGGCTCTATAGTGAGGTCAGCTGGAGTCTCCTCACTGAAATCTGAGCCTAGTGAAAGTACCAGTACCTAGAGAGGTCTAAGTGCTCAGAAGTTGTTACTTCAACTTAATTGAGGGACTCTATAAAATGACTACCCCAATTTCCAGTAACTACTGATGATGTGTTGTCACTGATTCTCCACAGCTGCCCCTTCTGCACCTAAATAAGACATGGTAGAACTCATCTGTGTTCCTTAACTCCTTCCGTGTGCATGTTCAGTGCTTCTTATACATTTGTCTTTTGCTTCCAGAAGAAGGTAGATTTTATAATGCAATTGGATTTTTGCCTTGTACAGTAAAGCCTGTGTGTATCTGACATACATATACTACATATTATCAATATTCATACAGTATACATCAATATAACTTTTGCATATATGCTATACCCTATCGAAACATGGGCATCAGTTTTAGATACTTGGGACTTTATAGTCCCAAGCTTGACAATCTCTCACCAGCAGCTGATAGGAGCTGCTCCAGTGCTCCCTCTGTACCTTCTGTTTCCAGCAGCACCACCTTTTTTCATATAACTTCTAGTCAGCCCCATTTTTACATACAGCTTCACCTCACTTCGTGTGAGTTTCCTTCTTTACTTTAGTGGAGTTTCTGCCAGAATTCTACGTGACAAAGACTCACCTATAAACGAATGAGAAACTGTCCTGGGCTCACCTCTAGCTCACCTCTCTTCACTCTGTCTGAACTTGCAGGTACTTGTAATCAAGATGATTCTACACACATGATCAGTGAGCTCAGAGGTACTCATAATTTAGCTTTGTACAAATAAAGTTAAAGTCTGCAGTCGTGAATGCATATGCTCTCACGTGCAACCTAAATGTACATCTTCTTCAAGAAATATAAACAAAATACCCCATGCTAATAAAAGCCATCGATGTAGTTTTAATTCTTGGAAAGTAACCATTGCCCCTTATTCGTGGAGAATAATAATTTGCAGCCACTACCATACAGAAATAAAATGTAGGAGTTTCACTTGCTCAGAAATAAAAAAAAAAACTATAATGTAATAGATATGCAGTGGTTCAGTGACAAGAATATCTTCCACATTTTATGTATTTAAGCATACTTGAGAAGCAGGCCTGAGGTCTGCTTATCACATATCTATCTGTTCAGTCATTACATATGCATTTTCCCACAACATAAATTAGCTTGGTAGCCACTGTTATAAATTATGAATTCAAGTTCATATTTTAAAAATAAGATAATCATTGTATCTTTCATAATAATTAAACATTTATTTCTACAGAGACTTTGATAGCATTTCCCATTAGTAAGCCTTCTAAGGCACTGTTTGCTTTTTAAAAACTTTCCTATTTATGAAAAGCAATATGTTCTGCTTTAGAAATTATGAAAATGTACAAATCTCAAAAAACTTTTCTCTCACATCTCAGCAATACCGATACTGAGTTGGGAATCAAATTGCAGATATTACTCAAATCCTGTTTCTGCCTTAGTTTAAAAAGCGGGCTAGAAGGATAACTCAGTGAGTAAGCCTGTGTACCCCACTTCCTGGAAACCTGCCTTAATATCTCAGTACCCTCATCAGGTGGCTCCCCTCCTGTAACCCAGCTCCCAAAGATCTGATGTCCCTCTCTTGCTCCTGGAGGTACTGCACTGTTTCCAATACCCCTGACACCACCATCACTACCACCCTCCCCCCCCACACACACACACAAATTAATTTTTTTTATTAAAACCTGTGAAGGCATTTTACATACTTTTTCTGTGCTTCCTAAACTTAATTCTCTTCTCAGACAAGATCAGCCATGTTCAGGATGGTATGGTGGTGAACAAACTTTCTTGGGGCCCATGGAAGACTTTTAAAACGAATACCAATTCATTCAATCTTCTACTTTTGAACCTTTTTTTCAGAAGTAAATTTTTTTTAATTAGATGTTTTCTTTATTTACAATATTCTCCTTTCCCAGGTTCCCCTCCAAAAATAAAAATAAAAATAAAATAAAATAAAAAAAAACAAAAACTAAAACAAACCCCTGTTCCCTTCTCCCCTGCCCCTGCTCACCACCCCATCCTCTCCTGCTTACTAGTTCTGGCATTCCCCTACACTGGGACAGAGAACCTTCACAGGACCAAGGGCTTCTCCTCCCATTGATGACCGACTTGGCCATTCTCTACTGTACATATGCTGCTGGAGCCATGAGTCCCATCATGTGCACTCTTTGGTTGGAGTTTTAGTCCCTGGGGTACTAGTTAGTTCATACTGATGTTCGTCCTAAGGGACTGCAAACCTTTA
>JADRCD010193816.1:6830-38859 GCA_019843815.1 Montemys delectorum
ACACACACACACACACACACACAGATACACCCAGACACAGACACATGCACACATATACCCACCCATACCCACTCACCTACACTCAACACACCCATCCACCTACACACACACACTCACACACACACACATTGGCTTGAGAGCTACACAAAGCAAGTGGCCTACTCATGTCTCAGAGGCCCTGAACCTATAGACACAGTATTGAGAAAACACAGCATGTACAGAGTAAAAGACGACTCTGCATCATCAAAGAACCTGAAGGGAGCCACCTGCAAGGTGCTGCATGCACGTTAGCCTTCCCCTCTTTATTTCCCACAACGGGAAGGAAGGGTAGCTTCTTGATCCTGAGGGAAGACGGTGGTTTGTCGGAGACAACCAGCATTTGAGGTCATGGAAACTGAAGCCTGCCTCCTTTCCAGTGTGAATTTACTATGTAACTTCCTTCAGCATCAGCCGTTAAATTTTACTGCAGCAACTGCCACTATCTCTGCTGGGCTGCAAGGGGAGGGAGGGAGGGAGACAGGAGTATTCCACAGGATCCTGTGAGCCTCACATGAGGGACATGACTCAGAGCTTACTGTGCAAACGAGCAGAGGACATGTGGCCGGAGCAGCATGCGGTGGCACGGCAGAACTGAAGGCCACCGCTTCCCATCCAAGCAGTATGAAGGGCCAACCAGTGTCCCTACCACTCCTGATACAGCCCTGGCTCGACACACTTGGTCTTATCTTCCTGCCATTAAAGTTTGAGGCCCCGGGCCCTGGGGACTCTAAAGCCAGATGCGGGTGTCCATTTGGGTTTTATCATGGGCAGTGCTGCTCCCTTCCTATCCTCTAACCCTCAGTGGCTGTGTGTGGCCTCAGTAATCTAGTCTTTAAAATGGGAACAATGTCTCCCCTGGCTAGAGCCAGAGAATGGTTGGGGTGAGAGACAGGTTTGGCTCCCAGGGTGCCAGTCGGCAGTGCATCCAGCCAGCAGAGGGCGCTCACGCGAAAGGCTGCAGGTGGCTGACTGCAGCTCAGCGCAGGCAGGTGGGCACAGCAGGTGTCCCTCCCCATTCTGCCTCTCTGGGAGGAGGAAACAGTCGCACAAGGTGGACGCGAGGACACGCAATTACTCATCTATCAATATAGATCCAGCGATGGGACTTTCTGGAATATGTAATAGGATCACAAACTTTCTAATACCGCAGCCTGACCATCAGAGGCTAAAAATACAAAACAGGCCTGCTCTGGACCAGCAAGAAATGGCTTCTTTGGAACTGGAGACTGACTGCTTGCAGCTGTGCTCTCTGCCACAGCCCAGCAGAGAATTCCAAATCCTCTGGGCAAGGCCAGCTTCCTGAATGGGAACCCAGTGGTGCTTTCTGACAACTCAGTCCCAGGAAGATGTAGACAAATTGGAGCAAGTTCAAAGCAGAGCCACCCAAATGATCGTGTGGAGACAAGATTGATGGGTAGACAACGATTAAAGCGGGCTTGAGCATCTGAGCTGTCTTCTTCCGGTGACAAAGCCAAGAGTGACATATTGTGGGACTCCACACACGTGTGAGAGATTGAACACCTGACAGAAGAGCAAAGGGAGGAAGGGTAAGGGAGACGGAGGAGAAGAGGAGGAGGAAGAGAGATGAGGAGGAAGAAGAGGAGGAAGAAGAGGGGGGGACGGGAGATCGGTGTAGCATTATTTGAGATGACGTCAGTGACCAGCAGGCTGGGTCACACCTGTGGCTCGCAAGGCCTGGATCATTCTGCTTTTCTCTGGCCTGGACTGAATTTTGTAGCCTATCACACACACCCGAAGTCCTTGTTATTCAAAGATATCACATACTAAAGGTTTCACTGCTGGCCTCTAGCACTTTGGGGAGCTGGAGCTATCTTAGAAGTGGGGCTTTCCTAGAAGAAAGTTAAGTCACATGGGTATGCTAGTGATAGGAATATTGGTACGGTGCCCTCTTCCTGTCTCTAGCTTTGCTTCCTGGCCATCACGATGTGAGCAGCTTTACCTCAGCCTAGGCTCCTGATGTGACTTACCGCTTCCCTGTGGGCCCAAAGGCAACAGGGCCAAGGGGCCACAGGCTCAAACTTCTGAAACCACCCGTCACCAAGGCAAATGTTTCTTCCTTTGATCTGATTACCCCAGGTGCTCTGTCCCAGCAGCAGAATGCCAACTGACACCACCACTTGCTGTGTCTGACTTTATATCATGCTGCACTGTGTCTTCATATCAAATTGAAGAAAGCACAGGCTAAGCACCCAGATTAGCCAGATGTGGGGCTTCCCTAGCTGATGCTGTGTTCTACCCAGCACCATGTTCCACCTTTAAGAAGCAGTCAGAAATATCTGTTGAATTAAATCATCCTGTCACGCAAAGTAAACAGAAGCTATTCCGAAGCCAGGCTGGACACACTGCCGGGGCCATCCTCCCTGCCTTGTGAAGTCAGGGTACCATCCTCCCTGCCTTGTGAAGTCAGGGTACGGTAGTGTCTTTTCCCTTTTTTTTTCAGATGCCCTTTCGGTCTGACATGAGACTTGCAACCACTGAGGTTGGATTGTCAGTGTTCACTGGCATGAAATTGCAGAAAAAAGTTCAATTATTTTGTTGATTAAATTCTTAATGGTATCCCAAACACAAGCTGTTCCTATAGGAAACGCATCTCCATTGAATTATCCCCACGTGGGATGTGTATGTGGTGTATGTGCGTGGAACGGGGCAGGGTGGTGAGTGGGGTGCAGGCTTCGCTGGTGTTACAGAGCTCAATTTTCCTTATTGACTGGTTAATTAAAGTTTAAACACTCTTCCTGCCTGCCTGCCGTGGGTTTAACGGCTGTGCAGTCAGCTTGGCTCAGCCTTACCGAGTGCTGAGTGCCCGTGCTGCTTAACTGTACTGAAGCTCCCAGGTGCGGCCACAGAAGGCATTCAGGGACCAGCTTCTCTTCAGGACTAATTCAGGCTCCAAATTGTCATGTTTCTTCAGAGAGAGAGCCAAAAGGTACAAATTTGCATGCATTTAAGAAAACGATAACAAAATTTCCCACCAGTATTCTCCAAAGTCTTAAGCCCAAGATGGGCAGGCTTGGAGCCATTTGAAAATTCATTTAAAAGTTTTCATTTGTAGGGCATGGTGAAACTTTCTAACAGAATGGAAGTCAAGTTTTAGCTTCCTGGGTATTAATGAGACAGAGCAGGCAGCTTCTCTCTTCTTCCCCAGTGCCTGCTGCGCTTGCTCTTATTCATGACACCCTGGTTTGGATTTTCTTACGGAGTGGCACTCCACAGGGCTTGGGGGGGGGGCTTAGCCTTCTCTGGCCACATGACAAGCAGAACATTGAAGTTCAGGGGCAGCTGTTCTAGCCTCTCTGTTCTCAGCCATGGTAAATGCCCAGAAATGGGCTCCTGATCCGATGTTGATAATGGCTGCAGAGTCTTGGGTAGAAAATAGCATCGTTTCCCCTCCTGATGCTCTGAATGCAGGCATGTGGCTCATTACGTGTTTCATGGCTGTGACAGAAACATGTCACGGAAACTTAAGGAGAGAGAGTTGATTTTGGCTCGTGGTTACAGGAGTGGTTTAGACCATCATGGTGGGGAAGACCCGTGGCAAGGTTGGCTCTGTCCACAGTGGAGGGGCTTGCTTACATGGTGTGGGCCAAGGCAACACATGGCTGGTAGAAGTCAGACATAGGATACTATGCTGTCTGTGTTAGACTCTTGTGCTGTGGCCAAGCGCAAGAAGCAACTTAAGAGAGGGTCATGGTTAATGTCATGTGTTAGCTTGGTACAGCTGGGGAGAAGAAACTTCGACTGAGAAGTTGCCTCCACCAGACTGGTCTGTGGCCATGTTTGTGAGGTATTCTCTTATTTACTAATTGATTTTGGAGGACAAAGCCCACTCTGAGCATTGCTGTCCCTATGCAGGTGGGCCTGGGCTGTATAAAAAAGTAGCAGAGTAAGCCATGGGGAACAAGCCATGGGGAACAAGCCAGTAAGGTGAGCTCCTCCATGGCCTCTGCATCAGTTCCTGTCTCCAGGTTCCTGTCTGAGCTCCTGCCCTGACTTCCCCTGATTATGGACTCTAACTTGTCAGATGAAATAAGCCCTTCCCTCCCCAGGTTGGTTCTGGTTGTGGTGTTTGCCATAGTGACAGAGAGAATCAAAGCAGGATGTTGAAGATGAGTTTGTTTTTTATTACAGTTTGGAGTGACACGGTCCACCACGGTGGAGAAGTTGTGTAGCCACAGTGTGAGGTTGGCTGGTAATATTGTGTCTGCTGTCTTGAAGCAGAGAGGAGACAGGAAGTGGGGTTGGGCAGTAAAATCTCAAGACCTTCCCTCCTGGTTCCTTTCCTCCAGCATGACTCTATAATCTGAAGGTTTCACAGCCTCCCCACATGACATCACCGCTAGGGGACTGAATATTGCGGTACCCTGCAGAGCCTGTAGAGGACACTTCACATTCAAACCACAATGCCTGCTTCTCTGTGTTCTATTTTTTCCAACTTCTGGAGGTTTTTATAGCTTCTCAATACAGCACCATTAGTGTGGACCACACGGGCACGAAGGTGTAGAATGTAGCAGGGTTCACTCCTATGAAGACTGAGCCTTTTGAGATGAAAAAAACAGCCTGAAGGTAAAGGCAGATAAATCCTGAATCCAATGCCACCTCCTCATCCCTCAGCTAAAAGATCGAAAAAGGCTCCTTTCACAGTGCTGTGGCTTAGAACAAAGATGCCCAAAGCTCGAGAGATAGCTCAGATCGCCAATGTAACACAGCCCAGGCCACTGAGAGACCCTGTCTCAAAAGTAAAACAAGATAAAATATAATAAAATAAATAAAATAAAGGATGCCTGGAAAATGACAGCTGAGGTTTATCCCTGGGCTTGGTATGAACATGAACACATGCGTGTGCACCTGTACACACACATGCAATTACATCTCCCCCCAACCCCCCCCCCCGTTAGTGGTAAAAGCGTGGCTTTCACCTCTACCTAGAAGGCAGGAAAGGCAGAGGGTGGGCCTCCCTGAAGTGACTGACCCCTTTGTCTGAGGATCAGGTTTACCCACTAGGCTCCTCAGCTGCATATATATGTTCCTGAAATTCATTTACTAAGGAAGCTTGAAAGCATGTGCCAAAGGAAGGGGCTGAAACCCTTACATCTCACTTGCAGCCCAGAGGAGCTCTGTCCTAAGCTCTTAGGGTCAACTCCCCTCCCCTGAAGGTCACTACAAAACCTGCCCCTGTGAACCCACCTACAGCTCCCCTCCCCTGAGGGTCACTACTAAACCTACCCCTGTGAACCCACCTACAGCTCCCCTCCCCTCCACGAGAAGGGTGTTCTTCAACTCCAACCACGTGGCTCTCCACATACATGCCCATTGACAGATTCACGTGCCCGTCCTCCTGTTGACCTGTTTCCGGGTGATCTCAGCAAAGCCCACTGTTGATCCTTCAGAAGGAAGAGGTAAGCATCCTTACACCAAGTTAATCTGGGCTTTCTGGTTCTTGACTACAAAGAATGCTGATTGTTGTACAAGTCTTCCCCTCTCTCCCCTCCAACGAAATGCATCCTAATATTTCAGAATTCCCCTTGGGGGTGGGGATAAAAATAAGAGGACCCATGGCATTGGTACCTCCATCTTGCTCTGTGCTCTTCTGAAGAACTAACTACAGGAAAGAATGTTCTAGACAAACTTGGTTAGCATAATTAGCCACAGCCTTTCATTAGCCAGAGCCCACTCTCCTAGAATCACCATGACAGAAACCGTATGACAGGAATGGAAGCCTCTCCAAACGTTTGTGTGTGTGTGTGTATGTGTGTGTGTGTGTGTGTGTGTGTGTGTTTGTTTTGTTTTGTTTTAAACTAACAAAGCAGCGTAAGTGTCTGCCAGAGTCTTGTCTCTGCTTATGTAATGCTTTAAATTACTGTGAAGTCATTTCCCTTTCATTCCCTACAAGTTCTTGTCCCTCAGGAGCTCTATGTGGGGGATTCTGGGAAGGTGACAACCGAAAGAGAGTCTGTGGGTGCGCCAGGTCTGTATGCAAACAGCACCTCTGTGATCCTGAGTGAGCCCAGGCTCTACCACAGGCTCACCCATGAGTTAGAGTTTAAGTGTAGGCAGCCTAGGCAGGGGCCTGGCTTCCTTGAGACTTTTGAGAACTTCTTGGGTTTGCCTTTGTGGAGTCTCCCTACTATAAATATTACAGGATTCTTTTGGGGTGCCTAAAATTAAACCCAGGGTTTCCTGAGTGATAGATAAGCACACCACCACAGTGTCACACCCCCTTCTTCCTTGCATTTTGAGGTATGGGTTACTGGTTGCTCAGGCTGGCCTTGAACTCACACTATAGCTCGAGTAGGGAGGGACTTGAACTTGCCTCAGCCTCTTGCCTCAGCCTCCTGAATAGTTGGAAAGTCAAGTTTTTCAGCTTTAAAGACACTCTTGGTATTCATTTACGCACCCCATTAGATAACCTTTATGTGTTAGACGAAATGGAACCGATTTTTGTGAGCCCTAAAATTTCTAGTGTTTTCATACCTGAAAAATAGACTCTGTTTTTAAGTTCCCCTCCTCGTGCTTCACAAGACCTTTAGACATTTCTAGCTGCCTCTGCAAGTTTTGTGGTCCCTGACCGATTGTATGTAATGGAGTGGGGGCCCCTGGGGGTGTCTGGGGTAATTCCTGGTTAGCTTTGCTCTGTTTCACACACAGCAGAGCCCTTGTATCTTTCATCAGCCGTTTAATTTTAAATGGAAGTCTTGGGTAACTGTTAAGTGACCCCGGGCAAAGTTACTTAAAGCCAAGTCTTGGGGCCTGGCCCCTCCTCTGTGAATTGGGCATAGCCATACTCCCCACCTGGAGGGTGGCTGTGAGGATTAAATGACTCAGTTTGGGTAATGCGCCTGGCAGAGGCCAGCGAATACAGCAAATCACTTAGTAAATACCAGCTTCTAAGACTTCCACTGCTGTAGCCTTTATTATTTCCAGACACTTCTCAGACAGCATAATTATTCATTTGTTCCCCCTCTCCCTCCTTCTCTCTCTCCCTTCCCCTTCCTCCTCCCCCTGCCTCTCTCCTTCCTTCCTTCTCTTTCTCTCTTCCTCCTTCTCCTTCCTCTTTCCCCTTCCCACCTCTCTCCTTTCTTCTAATTGTCAAACAAAACAAAAAACCAAAAACCAAAAAAAAAAAAAAAAACCACCCAACACTTTCTATGAGAACTTGAGGCTGAGCTTGTTGGGCTTGTTGGCAATGTAGTAATAACCCCAGCACTCTGAAGACAGAGGCAGGAGGACCACAGGTTTGCAAACTTGCAATAGTTTGCATAGTGAGAACGTACCTAATAAAAATAACAAGAAAAGAGAAAGAAAATCAAAACACTGAAGAAATATTTGAAGTAGGAGTTCAATTCACGGTCCCCTTTGTCATTCCTCCTGCTAGGCAGAATTAAGCTCCGTGAAGAGCCTTGGAGCAACACACACACACACACACACACACACACACACACACACACACACAAAGAGTCTTTTTAAAATCAAGGGTCTATCTACACTCAATGTCTTTTTCTCACTGAACTGTCCATTAAGGTGAGCTGCCCACTCCTCTGGCATGTGGACAAGGGGGCTGCCATCCTCCTCTTTCCTGCAGGTGGCTGCCTCTGCCTAGGAAAGGAGTCCTTCCCCTCTCCAGGAAGCATGCAAAGGGTCTATTGCTTTCCTGATGAAGAACCTCCCCCAGTGGTTCTGTGTGTCCAAGGGTGTGGTCTAACTAGTTCACCCTCATATTTTCCCCTTGGATTTCTCTGTCGGTTACTCAAAGGCTCAAGGTAGGCATTAGGAAACCTAGTTTGACTGCTTCTGCTAGCCGCTGCCAACCAAACGCCTAGTGAAAGTCCATTCTGACACAGGTATTCTGGGCTTGATTGGTTTGGAATGGATGGAGAACTTTCTGATGAGCCCTTCTTAACATCAGCCATCAGCTGCTACTTGGCAACCCTTGTCCGTGGCTAGATGTTATTGCTGCTTCTTGATTTATTTACCTACAATGTACTCATGGGCATTTAAATGGTTTCCAGGATTTCTTTACCTTCCAACCTTTCTGCACTGCAGAATAGGGGCAGGGAGGGCAATAGAATGGAGGTTGGAATGATGTAGACATTTCCAGTGTGAGTAAGTGCCCTCATTGCTCCTGGTTCATAAATGTCTTTTTTAATGTTCCAAGAAGTTGATATCATGTCAAGGAAGAAATGGGGCTGAAAGGCAGGGAGAGGAGTCAAGCTCTTGGGGAAGGAGGCAGCTCCGTCATGCAGTTAGAAATCTGGAGAGCCAAGAATCAGTGACGGGGCCCCAGGGATGCCTGACAGCCCCGGGCTGGTCAGTGCCAGCAACTGAGCCACTGGCATGAGGAGACAAAGCATATGAACAAGGCGTATGGTCACATAGACGAGTAGTTAAGCTGAGCTACCAGTCTGGCAGGTGGCAGACCGGGAATGAGAAACCCCTAGAATTTTCTACTCACACAACTTTCCAAGAACAATGAACTGCTATGAGCTCCTCTTCTCATCTATAAAACAGGGGTAAGGTCAACAGGCACCATGTGGGGTTGCAAGTACCGTAAATGAGGAGGCCATGCAAAGGGTCTCTCACCACACAACCTGCCCAGTACCTAGGAAATGCTTGTCACACGTTGGGTGTTTTGCAAGTGTCGTGTGGAAGGAAGAGAGGCTCCCCAAGCGTTTGCTCCATGAGCCAGCCTTTGTCTCAGCTGTCTCCTCTCTAAGTTGGGGCTGCTAGTTTCTTCTACAAAGAACCAATCTCAAGATGAATGAGAAATCCAGGTGGCTCCCTGGCCTAGAACAAGGGCTACCAGCGTGTTTCCTACCTTCCCTGTAGGAGACGGAGGAGAGGAGGCCAAAAAAGGTCAGCAGTTGGACTCCAGAGAGCCTGCTTGCTTGCTTATCAATAGCACCATGGGCTTGTACAGAGAAAGGACATTAGTCCACCAAGGTTGCACGTGTGTGTGTGTGTGTTCTATGCACATGTACATGCTCAAACGGACAGGCATGCATAGAATTTAAAAACTGGTGTCAGATCTTTTCAGCAGTCTTTATCTGAGTTTTCTCACTGGATCAGGAGGCCATTGGCTAGCCGAGCTGTTCAGTGAGCTCCAGGGACTTGAGTTTCAGGCAGGTACTGTCACGTGCAGCTTTTACATGGGTGCTAGGATTCACACTCAGGCCCTCGTGCTTGTGCAAAGAGCACTTTGCAGAAGGAGCCATCTCGCAAGCTCTCACGTGCCTCTTTAAACTAAGGAACTGACCACGTGTGCCCTTCAGGGCTCTGGGGTCTCTGTATGTGTGTGGTCTTATTAACTCATTTGGCCCTTCAGTCAAGAGTGATCATGCTGAAGGGCATAGGGGTTCACAGCCTGGAATCTGGGCACTGGTGAGGATTCACTAGGGGAACTTGCCCAAAGAGTCTAGGGGCTCTAAGCTTAGAGGTCAGACCTTGGCGTCATTAGGCCCCAGTGTGTGCTTCTGCAAGGGAGATAGATCCATGGTGGGCTACACAGGATAGCCTACTCCACCTCTCTTCGAGGACTCACATTTCTGGGACATGTTTCCTGTTTCTTGCTGTGAAACTACAGGATTTCAGGCTCCGTGTGGTTGGAGGAGTTCACCACACTCTCCTCATAATACCATGCCGAACCCCGCACAGGCTGCTCCAAGGGAGCCCTGATCTCATTACCCAGCGGCTTATGGATTTCTTAGCCACCACAGGGCAGTGGGGATACCCGGGCACGCTTGCATTTCAAACAGGGCATGCCAAAAGAGGAACAACTGTGTCCATGAGAGCGTCATCATGCTCCTGAACGGCACCATTTATATTACTTGGAAGAGACCATGCCAGGTCAGGAGCAACAGTCTGAGTTGATCATTTGTCACATCGGAGCAGGTGGTAAGGGGCGGCATAAGAAATGGTTGGAGAGGCGCTGCAAACTGAAATGGATGGGGGCAGAAGAGTAATAAGAGAGTGATCAGTGAGTCCACAAACAGGCGTCGATAAATCAGACTGCGCCAGGTATACGGGAGCAAAGGAGGAAAAGATTCAAATTAGCAAGACCCACACCTTGTCAAGGCGAGGTTAGGCATCTACCCTCAGTCACCGATATCCACTGGGCCTGGAGAAGTGCCTTCGAGAAAATGAATCTCTTCAGAGCAGGGAGCAGGAGTGGAGGAGATTTCACAGAGAGTATCAATTTGGATTATAAAAATCCCAAGGTCTCTTGTACTGACAGTGTGAAAGGGAGAAAAATGGGCCAGGCTTCTTGAAATTGCCACTACCCACAGAGTGCCTGATGCTCTTCTGATGTTTGCAAAGTCCACAGAGGTCATGGTTTCCAATGAGGAAGGACTCTCAATTGAACCTAGATCGTGCCCATGTGGCCAGCTTGCTGTGGGGGATCCCATCTCTAACTTTGCAGGCTGGGATGACTGGCAGGTTATCTACCCAACATTAATACGAGTTCTAGGGATCTGAACACTAGGGTCCTCAAGCTTGGGCATGCGCTTTAGCCACTGAGCCATTCCCCATTGAGTATTTTTTTTGTCAGCAGTGGACAAAGGCAATATGAACAAGCTGAGCGTCCATCAGAGAAATCTCCCTCCCTCTACTCCTGGCATCTGAGTCTGTTGTATGCAAGGGTGAGCAGGCATGAGACCCAGCTGAATGCACCACAGCCTTATTCTAAGGAAACCCAACCAGGAACTGGTCAAATAGGGCTGTAATCCCAGCTACTAGAGAGGCTGAGGCAGGAAGGTCACAAGTCCAAGAGCCTGCTAGGAATAAGGGGTTCCAAGACCAGCCTAGAGCAACTTAGTTAGACACTGAACCAAAGCGAAAAGAAGAAGTGGGCTGGAGACATAGCTCTCGAGTGGCTATTCGAGGCTCTGGGTTCAAATTGCAACCCTGAAAGAGGTGAACTTTCAAAAACACACAGTGAAGCTTCATTTTCTCAGAAGGGAAAGTTGTTGTAGGGCCAGTCTACTTGCTAGCTTCTGAGACGGGGGTCTCCCTCTCTCGTCCAGACTGGCTTCCCCTGCCTAAGCTTTCAAGTACTGGAATCACGGTGTGCCCCTCCATGCCCCAGCCCAGATTTACCCCCTTTATGTGAATATTAAAAGGACCCAAGAGAGAATTCTTGACATTTGGGATACATCCTGTGCTTATCAAACACATTCCAAAACTCCACACTTGGTCTAAGCTTAATGTAGAAACAATAACTGCACTCCATTAGAAGAAGAATGCGGCTGGTTGGAACTGGTTTCTTTTCTTGTGACTCTGTACAACGTTGTGCAACGGGTTGTTCACAAATGGCTGAGATGTCAGGACTCTGTAGACTGAAATGTTTGTTTCTGAGGGCTCAGGCTGTCGGTGGGGAGAGGATCACCAAATCCCCCGTATGGGCTTTGGCCAGTCTCTGTGTTGCTCTTGGTTACCATGGTTGTAAAACCAGAATCGAATTTGTCATGTGCTGACTCTGAAGCCCTGGACGAATGTCGTAGCTGTTTAAGCCTCGGCTTCCTCATCTATAAAGCTTGGATGGCAAATGGTCTCAAGGAGTTTGAGGATTAAAGAAAAGAAAGGCCAGGGCTGGGGGTGTGCTTGCCCGGCCTTCGTGGAGCCCTGGCTTCTACCTGACACTTCTAAGCCAGGCGTGGTGGTGCATGTCCGTAATCCCCGCCTTTAGGATGTAGCAGCAAGAGAGTAAGAAGGGAGAAAGAGGTTTGACAAAGTCAGGGTGGCGGTGGCTACTGTTAGAATTTTGTACATCTTTGCTGATGGGGGCTGTGGGCTGACCTTGAAGTCTCAAAGCAGCTGTCTGAACAAAGCTGGGTGTCTGTGCTTTCAAATAATCTCTCTCTCTCTCTCTCTCTCTCTCTCTCTCTCTCACACACACACACACACACACACAAACGCACAAAAATACACACACCTTAAAACACAAATGAATTAATTCTAGCCAAACACAGTCTCAGTAGGTCCAAAATATTATTCTATCAGCATATTAAATACAAGAAAGGCTTATGTGTTGCCTGTCTGTGTTTTGGATGAAACTTCAAATTCGCTGAGTGTTTTACAGGTACCACCCAGCCCAGTGCCATTTGGGGATGTTTTACATGCTGTCACTTTGCATGGCCTTCGTCTCCCTCCTTGAATGATGCAGGTGGGAGTTTGGAGATGAAGCCCCCAGGATGCAGAATGAACTGCCCAGTCAGTTTTGAGAGGAGCTTATTTTAGAGTTTGCAATTGAGGCAGGTGATTGACCAAGATCTAGGAATTGGAGGCAGATGGGTGCTTCAGTTCTAGTTGAAACCTGATAAGGGTTGGCGGTCCTCCCCAGCCCTCTCTGCTGGGACCTGGGGAGAGGACCCTCCAGTGTGCTCCATCACCACACCCACGACTCCTCACCACTCATCCAACTTGCCCATTTACCACCCCTCAGAGATTCCTGAGTTTGGACCCTGTGCTTCTGACTCTAGCCAGTGAACCCACTCTGGAAGTAGAAGCCCGGCTTTCTCAGACCTGGCTCCTCACCTTGGGCGTCTAAGCTTCATTTGTCCTCCCTGTTTACTTCCATTGATTGTGCCCCTGGGTTTATCTGGGGGATCAGCTGAAGTTATATAAGGACAGAGACATTTCAGAGGAGGGTAATGATTCACACGGAAGAGGCTGGGAAGACCAAAGAGCTCCCCATCATGTCCTTTGATCTGCCTACATCTGAGTCACTCCTGAGGGCTTTGTGTGTGGTCACATTAGCCAAGGGGAAGGGCAGAGTGAATACTGGGAGTGGCTGATACTTCCGAGAGTGAATACTGGGAGCAGCCTGGCTCCTCCACATGCCCAAGGCAGAGAGCATTGCAAGGTACATGACTATACCAAAACCCTAAGCCCAAAGACATTAAGAAAGCAGCTAAGTCTTACCAGCTTCCCTTGCTAAAGCTGGCTTCTGTCCCTTGCATTAAAGCATTCTGGGTAGCCTGGAGTGGAGATAGTGTGGGAAAAAAAAACCAAGACAAAGTTCAGGGAGTTCCCTGGTATGCTGTGGTAGTTCAGGTAAGGTGTTTCACCTCTGCGAGCCCCATGCTTCTCATCTGCAAAATGGGCTTAGTACTAATTCCTGAGCCTCAAAGTTTCTGCAGAGGTAGATACGATCGATCAAACAGAGCGCTAGGCTCAGTAAGCACTAATGGTGATCAGGAAGGCATCTAAAATTACTGATAAGTATCTATATAGCTCCCATGTAGAGAATCACATAGCAGCCTGGGAAGTCTCTGTGTTTAGGTTTCCCTCTCTCTCTCTCTCTCTCTCTCTCTCTCTTGCAGGAAGGCTTGCAAAGCACTTAGCTAACATGATGTCTTAAATTTCATTTAGAGAGAAAGCGATGCTCTGGGTATTAACTTGCTCTCCCACAATGGCGAAGCAAAGGTGGAGTGAGACTATAATTATAAAATCAAAGCCAGCAGGTATTCATTGAGATTTTACAATGCTCCAATCACGGAGGTAGTCAGTGGGTAAAAGGGATACCAACCACTTCCTTTGTCTGCGAACAGCAGAGAAACTAGTTCGGGGGAAGATTAAGTAGACGCATGATGACATGAGTCTGCCACTGCGTTCTCTGCATCCATTCTGTCCATGGGAACACCGTGTGCTTCTTTCTTGTTCCTTGAGGTGGTTAGGGATAGGAAGATACCTAGGACCCACAAAAGCCGTCAGGGCTGTGAGCAGGATGGAGCTAGGACCCGTCCCGGCTACTTACTTCTTCTTCTCATGGTCACAGCTATTACTCCCCTGCGTAGGGGTTCTTGGTTAAGGGCCATTTGGCAGTATCTAAACCTGATGCTTGATGGCTGCATCTTGTGGTGGGAAAAGGTACTGTGCACGCCCACGGGGCATAAGGCAGCTCTAGGGACGCAGAGCCCTTGGTTTTACACGTCACTCCTGTTGATGTAAGCACAGCCCTCTGGTAGGGAAGAGAGGGTGAGACCCTGTAAATACAAAGCCTATGCAACAAGAGGGACTTCCCAGGTAAAGCGAAACCATGAACGTTAAAAGAGGGAGGATCCCTCTTCAGGATCCCTTTTCAGCCATCTTGGGAGGATCCAATTGAGGGAAGTTCGGCCAGAGTGGGAGGAGACTTGACCCCAGACACAGAGGTCAGAGGTCAAAGTGCTGCTGCAGCCATGCAGAAGAGGAAGTGCCAGACCTGGGCAGCCTTTTGAAGCTGAGACATGGGGCTCTATAATCACATGTATGTATGTATGTATGTATGCATGCATGTATGTATAATCCCTTGAGCCCTGTTGAAGTGTATTCTTCACTGCATCTGGAGAAAACCATGTAAGTTCGAAGAATGGTCACAAATTCACATGTCTGTCTGTCCTGGCCCAGTGTGAATGGGTGACTGCTGTCAGGTAGAAGTAGCCATACAGAGACAGCATGTACTGAGTCCGTCTATTTGAACTTGGTAACTTTTAAATGCCCCAAACTTAGGTTCCCAACGAAGAATGTATTGGAGTGGAGGTGGGGCATGAATTATATGCTTGGTGGTGAGTGAAGGTTGGGAGGAGCGGGGCTGTTTCTCATAGAGCGAACATGAAGGCCTCGGCTTCATAAGCCTAAATTAACCCTTGAGAATTATTTGTTTTCCATTAAATTGTATAATTAAACAGTCAAGGAAGACACTGGTGTTGCCTCCAAGGTCCTCCAAGGGTTACAAACACAAAGGAGTTTTCTTAAAACATCTTCTCTTTTGTACCTGTCTACCTACCTAAGAAACTCCCCCCAGCCAAATTACACGTTGAGGATGTAAATTTCCACAAACATTAAAGATCGTAATTCCATTGCTATACCATATGTTATTAATGTCTGTCAACAGTGTTTAGCCAGAGACTGCTGACAGTTCTGTGTTTGCTATCTAAATACATCATAAATAAATCAGTAATGAACCACTTGGTAAACCTCCCTCACTGATTGGAAATACAGATGGAGTAAACAGAACCCAGCTAAAAGTATATACAACTGTTTAATGTCAAAGACAAAGTCACACTGTTACTTGACAAGGCAGACATGGAAAGGAGATGGGGCTGGAGGGAGGGAGGGTTGTGGAGACAGAGATGGGAGGTAGAGAGGAAGGACACACATCTATGCCAGACACACACACACACTCAGAGCTCTCTGGGCGCAAAGGCAATTCCAGGCAAAGAGGACAAAAGGCTGCTTTCTGGTCTCTAGACAGTGAGCTGCTGTAGACAACTCGGATAGTTTACTGAAACTGACCACCTCTGCAAGGCTGGCTATGGCTGGTAAACCTATGGTTTAGTTTGCATGTGTGAAACTGGTGTGCAAAAATCTCGTGCCATTAGGACCTTGATTGTGTTTGAATTACTTAAAATTCAGCCAGAAAATTCTGAACTCATCCTTGTGAGTGAGATCTCTCTGTCTCTCTGTCTCTGTCTCTCTGTCTCTCTGACTCTGTCTCTCTGACTTTGTCTCTCTCTGTGTCTCTGTCTCTCTATGTCTCTCTGACTCTGTCTCTGTCTCTCTCTCTGCGTGTGTGTGTGTGTGTGTGTGTGTGTGTGTGTGTGTAAAGGGTGAGTAATTCTCCCTCAGTGCTTCCGCACAGACCCCACAGAGGAAGGCTCGCACCAGTGTGCTCAGTTCAGAAACAGAGTGCTGGACTCTATCAATCCAATAATGTTTTCTTTATCTTTCCAGGGTCTTGCCTGTGATTCAGGATTCTTTTAGGTAAGAGGGCAGGGAGGTCAGTCAAGCTATATCGGGGCCTCCTGGCTTTACATCGCAGGTGACAAGCTGATTAAGCGCTTCACTGGGTGGTGTCTTAGTCTTAAGGTTTTGAAAATAGAAGTTAGTTGCAGACTCTCACCATGCCTCCATGATGTTGACTGGCTTTGAATAGGACCTGCACACACGTCTGGCTACTCCACACATACTATTGAGAAAAGAGAATTCCTCTCATTCCCCGAAAGGGAAGAGGGCTCTTAATGTTACCTATGAATCCCAAGAGCTGAACCATTCTCGTCCTTCCTGTCAGTGCCTGGGTCATTCCTTTGATCAGCAGTGTAATAATGGAGTGTGCTAGCAAAGCTAGAGGTGGGTTATTGACAGGGTTTGAACAGCAGCGACTGCCTTCCTACACAGCCTGACATCGGTCCTTTCTGGAACGGCATTACCCTTGAAGATAAGCTGGCTTACCAGCAGTCCGTTGGCGCTGCTCTCAGTACACACACAGAAAAGTAGAATTCATCACTGTGGATGAGGACATTAATCTGCAGGCTCCCTGTTCTTGAGTCATCTGCAGTTAGGACTGCGGACACTTTGTATACTGTGTAAATCTGGCTCAGAGCAGTGGGTGGGTGGGAGGGAGGAGGTGTTTCCTGTGAAATATTAGGACGTGATGGTTTTCCTGCCTTCTAAGGCTGTTGGGGAGGGGGCAGGGGATTCATGGTGCTGGGTCATTTAAAGTTTGAGAGATTCCTGTGCTCTTTCCAAGAAAGAGAAAATAAGTCAGGCTGTTTCACTACCTGAACAACAAGAGCGACAGGCAAAGAAGGGGCATGCTGGGTCATGCCCTGGCACACTGATGTGCCCTTATTTCATTTTGGGGGCTACATAAAGCCAAGTTTTGGGAAACAAAGACACCAGGACCATTTCACTCTCTGTTTGAAAGCACTTGAGTTCCACACCACCCCTCTCAATCCCATCTGAGGAAGGGTTCAAGTTAAAAGCAAGAATTCCGATCTGTCTGGACAACGGCAGACATTCACCTTTTATGGATTTTATTTTCCTATATAGCTTTTGCTAATATAACTGTTTTTGATCAGCTTACCTGGGCGACACTGAGCCACATAATTAAGAAAGAGAATCACTGTCCACTGACTGAGGACTTCCACACCTAGATACTAAGCCTCAGATTGTCATTAATGACACTTAATTCCACAGTCCAGGCTCCCATTAGGAGAGAGACCCTGCCCTTTGATGCCCTGACACTGAATTTTGCTTCTGCCGCGTACATCCTATCTGCCAGCTTTGGGATGAGTTCGGTCATCATGAGGAGATCAGCAGGGAGGAGGCCTTGCTTCCTGACCCTCTGTCCGTAGGTTCTGTTCTTCTATCTTATTTCTTGCCACGCCTCTCACCTTTCTGAGTATCACAATAGGTCAGAGAGCTACAGAGTGGTGAAGAAGTGAAGGGCAGGGTGGGATCAGGGATGAGGACTGCTCATTTGCAAAGCCTGGAGAACCTAATGAGTTGATAATGGGTCTTTGCACGAATTCTATAGTCTTTGCAAGGTCGCAGTCAGGATTGGCCTGTGATTGATTCTGAAGTGGAACTTGGCATTTCAGATATTCGTAGCCGACATTTCCAAACAGAATGAGGCTGGTTTGGGAGCCCTTCTCAAGCCATGCAGGGTGAACTCCTGTCTTCCAGGAGAAGCCGGGCCCAGGTCTTACCTAGGTCAAGCAATTAATGCCCCTGCCTCTAGAAGTTCCAGCAATTTCCAAAGCCCCCCTCAACTGGTACCTTCCAGAGTTCTCTTCTCCCAGCGACCCTGGAGCAGGCCCTGGAAGGGTTAAGGGGTATGAATGACATGCCTTCGGCATGATTTACAGCGTGCAGCCCTGTAGTGAAACCAGGGCTTGATGGATGATTCCGAAAGTCGGAGACTAACCATAAATCATGTCTTTGAATCACTGACAGAGATAAAGGAGAGAAAGAAAAGGCAGTGGCGTTGACATTCACTCTCCCAATAATGTACATTGACTAGTTACAATGTGGAGCCTTAATTAAAAAAAGCCAACTCCAGGTATTCACCCTGCCAGGGCCATCCTACCTCTTGGGAGCCTGACCTTTGAGGTGACAAATCAGAGGTGCAGCCCCTTTCCAGAAGGTCACTACTATGTCCAGGTGACATCCAGTGTGGGTGCCACCAGCTCTCAGTTAGGCAAGGCAAATATACTGTACCAACAAGACAAAAGGAAATCAGGGGTGCCAGTAAAGACCCAAGCCCTCAAACCTGCTGTGAGAAAGAGTGTCACTTCCACTGGCATACCACCGGAGAGAGGTCTGAGTAGGCTGGAGAGGGAGGTGCCTCCTGATGCTTTGACTCTTGCCCAGGATGCCAGGGATACCCATCTTTCCTCTGGTTGAGGGTGAAAGGCAGTATCTCTCTAACTGTCAACGTAAGACAGGTCTCCTCTTACTTCAGGTGGAGAATTGCTCTTCCTACAGTGGACTCCATCTCAAATATGTTTCCTTAATGATTTGACCATATGTGCCAAGCCCCTGCTGAGCTCTAGAACATTCCAATGGTGTGATCACCGGCAACCAGACTGAATGCTTATCTTAAGTTATTCTACTGAGAGAAATGTTTAGCATCACTTGGGCTTTTTGGCACACTGTTGGTTAGATTCTGGAAGTGGCAGTCAATTAAGGATCACTTGAGTCTTGCTCAGCTAAGTAGTGAGATGTCCTTTTCCGTGCTGATGTGGATATTAAGTGGGTTAATCATTGGCCATTGTAAAATGATTACTACACTAATAGAATGCTTTATTTTGAAAATAACCCAGAACAAAACACTTTCTAGTCCTTTTCATCCTGAGTTGATTACGATTGCATCAAAGCAACACAAAAATAGAAAAAGTAAGACCCTCCCGACACTGCGAAAAAAGAAAGGAAAGATGAGAAGGAGAAAGGAAGGGGAGGGAAGACTCATGAGTACGGAGACGCTTGCCTGTGTCTGCCTGCTGACGTGTATGTGTATCTCTCTGCAGCATGTCTCTGTGAGACTAGACAGCACTTTCTTCTCTGTGCTTGACATGACCCAGTGCCCAGCGAAGAGGGGCCATCACATTATAAGGCAAGAAGAAAAAGGGGGATCAAAAGGAAGAAGCAGAGTCCCTTTGACTGCACTGAAGTCCCCATTGGCAGGTATTTATAAGAAATAGAAAAGTTATATTTATTTATAGGATAGTTATAAGAGATAGAAAAGTTGCTTAATTGAGGCTGGCCATGAAAACTTCAGACCCTGTGTCTGCTATACTTTATAGCTACGGATCTATGCATAATCAGATGCCTATATAATGGTATATATAATATAGCACCTTATGGAATCAAAGCTGATACATGATTTATAACTACATATATGCTTGTTTACAATGATACATAAATGAACTAGCATGACCAGCAAGCTATAAGGTACAAAGCAAACATTTTACCAGGAACCACTCAATATGTGCGTAATCTGTGTTCCCGGAACCACCAGGAAGGGTGGTCATTTTCCTTGGCATTAGTTAACAGAAGCGAATAGTGATGTTTAGCTACCCATGATCTGTCCCACTAACATGAAGGTCAAGTTGCACCAAGAACTATAGCTACATGCATGAAACCATCCCTTGGCTGTGCTTAGAGGCTCAGTAGGAAATCTGCCCTAACCAGAGTGATGGCCACTATTCATTTTAAAGATACAGGCAGGCTGAGAGGGAAGCCAGGCTCATCTCTGTAAGAAACGTAGGCTTGGGAACCAGTGCTCAGCCACCTCGAAGCTGTTGTGTTGGTTTTGAAGTTCACACACATTAAAACTGCATCATCTATCAGTCTTACAGTTGGATGTCACTTATGAAAATCTACTGAGTATTGTTTTCATCTTGCCTTACAACAAGCCTCGAAGCCTCATGAATACTGAGCAGTGCTGGAAAATCGGCACATCTTTTATTTTTTAAAGGTCTCGGCAGTTTGCAATGTCAGAGTTTCTGTGTTGGGAATAACACCTCAGCGCACCAAGTGGGGGCTTTCTTCTCCAGTTTCCATCCTGCCTAGGAGCAAGAGGCGTGCCACCTCACATCATCAGCATGACTCAGGCGGTCCTGCTGCCTCGCTGGCACCTCCTGGCTTTGAACCCTGTTGGCATAAGTCAGTAATGGGAGGGCCGCTGGGTTCAAGTGGGCATTACTATGCAGATGTGACCCAGTGAGCAAATGAGTTGGGCAGACACCGAGGTTGCCATTTTACCAGCTTCCCTGCCAATCTGTCCACGTCCTCCCATTGATTTGACAGAAAGGTAGAGGGGCAGAAACGAAGAGCAAACACTTAAAGCCACCAGGCATTCCTTTCTACTTTCTTTGTGAATTTCACATCGACAGTGCATCACTATATTCCAAGCAGTTACTGTATGCTGCACCTCTAGCACAGAGAGCTTTACAAGAGAGACAGCATGCTTGCTCATGAGGAATTTGCCTTGCCAACATGAGACATGGTGATAATGGTGATCATGATGGTGGTGGAGGTGATGGTGATGATGATGATGGTGGTGGTGGTGGTGATGGTGATGATGATGATGGTGGTGGTGGTGATGGTGATGATGATGATGGTGGTGGTGGTGGTCATGACTACACCTGAGAGGTGCTGACTAGGTGTGAGGACATGTACCCATTGTGTAAACCTTTGTCCTAAGCAATTTACCAACAACAACGTATTCAATTTTTATCAGGACCCCATGAGAGACAACTATGATTAAAGTTTTTATGGAATATTCTTTCTGGGTGCAGAAAAACAAAACAAAAAACAAAACATAGCTCGAATGGCTTGGTGATATTTTGTCTCTATTCCTCCTTGGCTTCCATTGGCCGGAGCAACGCAGAGCCTCACTGTCAGTGTGGATGTACATTCTGTAGTTCCTCACCCTGTGGTTTAACTTCATGCTATCTGCCATTGGGCTGGCTCTACTAATACAAAAGCACTTGAATATTTTTGATTTAAGAATCTCTCCTTCCTCCCTCCCTTCCTTTTCCTCTCTTTTCCACTCCCCCTTTGTCCTCCCTCCCCTTCTCTTCCCATTTCCCCCCTCCCTCCTAGCATTCTATGTAGCCCAGGTTAGGTGAAAATGTGTTATGTCCTGGAGTAGAACCTAAACTTCTGATCCTCCTGCCTTCACCTTTGGAGTGCTGAGGCTGCAGGCACGCACCACCATGTCTGATTTATATAGAGCTGTGTGTGTGTGGGGGGGGGGGCAGTGAGGGGAGCCCAGAGCTCTGTGCACACTGGGCAAGCACTCCACCAACCGGGCCATATCCTGACTCCTGTGTATTTTTCTATAGCTTTTCTTGTTCCAGATTTTAGAGGAAGGAGAATCCCTCTTTATATTTATAGACTCCATCGTTGTTCTAAACATGCAGAAACATTGTGTGACCCATTTAGAATGGCATTGGCAGAACCTCACCCTTGAAAGCAATTGGAATGTTTTTGGAACATTCAATATCAATTCACACCATCCTCACCATCAACTGAAGATTAGAGTTAATCATACCCCCAGTACAGATTTGTACACAGCAGGCATCAATTAAAAAAATATGACCGCATGAGGCTGGTTAAATGTCTCTTGCTCTTGAAGAAGACCTGAATTCACTTCCCAGCACCCAGGTCAGGAGGCTCACAACAATCTGTAACTTCAGCTCTATGGACTCTGGCGCCCTCTTCTGGAGTCCTTGGGTACCAGCACTCACGTGCATGTTCACACCCAGAGACAAATGCATACACTTAGATAAAAACTAAAATTATATCTTTAAACAAATATATTGATAGCATTTATAGTATTTTAAAAGTTAGTGTAGGTGATAATTTCATATATATTATGCTTTCATATTCTTGTAAACTTACTATGTATATTTATAAGGATATGGAGTTTTTATTAGTATTTATTATGTTTGGGTATCTAGTGGAATAGAGATAGCTCTAATTATAATTATATTTCAACCCATTTCTTCCAGTGACAAATAAATTACTCCTGGGTTTTATTCTGTCTCAAAGCCATTGCATTTCCTATGGTCCTTCTGGATTGTCTATGGGGAATTAATCTAATAATTCCTTAATCTAATGTGGAAGGGTTGGGAGGAGTGAGATTACTACCAGGAAACATTCCTGTACCATGGAAATCAAAATCAATAGCTGACTTTTGGGGTCAAGATTTTCTGACCTGCACTTCATATCAAATGTAGATTTTGTACCTCACACTGACAATTGGGCGAATGTTCCAGAGATGAGCAGACTCGCCCCAAGTGAAGTGCAGAGATTCCTGTCAGGTACTTATCAGAGAATCTGTTTAGATTTGGAGCTTGGGACTGTGTGCTGATGCATGATGGGTGTCATGATGGATGAGCGACCATCCCCCCTCCCCCCCCCATAAGGAAGGCACACTAAAGTGGTACCACTCTGAACACAGCACACCAAAGCTGCATCAGAATGGCAGGGGTGTGTGTGTGTGTGTGTGGGGAGGGGGTTCTCATGAGTTCTGAAAAGGGAAATATGAGCAGGAAAACAGCTGATGTTTGTCCTGACAAACTGCCTGTTCTGATAGATTAAGTACCACCCCAGAGGCTGCGAGTCCCTCCAGAGCTGGGGCCAGTGTCTCCCTGACCTGCCTCTAGTCTCTTCTGCAAAGCCTGATGATGTATGAGTAGGTTGGTGATCTGAGTGCCAGGTGAGCTGGCTTAGTCTGGGCTGCTGCTGTGGCACTGTATTGACCCACCCCCAGTTTCCCTTGGGGACAGTCATACTCCGGCTGAAACCCTTTCTTCCCAGAAATGCTCCTGAATTAAATGATTATCTAACATGCATTATTTTTCCTCTTCCCATGCACTTCCTGTCCTCTCACCTTAAAAAATAAATAAATAAAACAAAAAAGGCCCACCCCTAAAGAGCCCTGAGAAATTTGCCAGTGAAAGCAGCCCTGTGACGCTAGAGTCATTTCAGATTTACACGGGGCCCTGGGCTCCCATCCTGTCGGGTGCTAAAATCCTGCAGCTGTTCTTTGAGGACCACCCGGCTTGCCATGAGCCACATCTGACAAAGCGATACCATTCACTTCCAGAATGCGTCCCACAGTTATTCTTGGAGAAAAGGTAGAAAGCAAACAGCCAGCCAACTGCTCACTACAGCAGAGACAAAGCCAGCATGGCCATTTGTCAATGCTTGCGACACCCGTGTGCTTTAAGCACAGACACCTCTCTCATTACAGCCTTAAACGATAACATGGTATTATATCAGAAATGACAAATGGCGTGGTGGAGGGTGGGGTACCTATACCCAATCGATCCTGGTTCAGGAGGAAGACGCATCTTGAATGGATCGACAGAAGGGACAGGAGTTCTCACCATACAGCTATGTTTTTTGGGCACCGTGTTGGGACTGGAGGCCAGGTGCACTCATTTGGGTGTGACACCCCCGCCCAAGCACTGAGTATCAAAATCATTACCACTGCCCTGTATCTGTGTGGTATTGAATTCTAAAAGGCACAGGCCCAGGAATTGATTAGCTAGTTCCTTCTGCAGCATAGCTGTTTAGGTAATATACACAAAGGCAGGGGCTCCTTTAAAAACCACCAGGCTTAATGAAAGAAATGGAAGGACTGTAATTAACAAGATGAAGGCCCTGGGTCATTCTCTCTATCTCCTCCTCACTGCTGTTGTGGCTGCAGCTGCTTCTTCCTCCTCATGGTAGTCCTCATTCCCCTCCTCTCCCTCTTCCCCCTCCTCTCCCTCCTCCACACACCCCTCCTCATCTTGCACCCCTTTCCCCCTCCTTCCCCTTCCTCTTCTTTTCTCCTCCTCCTTTTCCTCCTCGTCCTCCTCTTCTTCTTGCTTAGTATTCCTGCCCACACTCCACCTTTAAGCTGGGGAAGGCTTTTCTGTTTAGATCATAAAGAGATGACTCCTCCCTGAGTGATGAGCAGGGATGAGTGCTCCTGCATCTACGCCTTCTTCCACTGGTGGCTTCACTCAGATGATGTTGGTCAGAGAAGACTTGGGAATGGGGTAAAGAACTTAACAGAAAGGAAATGTGGCCAGGTGAGCATTTGCAAGCAGGTAAAGAGAAATCATCTCTATAATTGGGCTCTCCAGGCTTGACACAATGCCCCTCCCCGCCCCAAACAGTGTGCTGGTGAGGATGCAACCAGGACCCACTCAGTAAAAGTGACAGGGTTGGTGAGAACACGTAGCCAACTTGCTTGGCCCTTAGCCCCTGCAGAGGTACCTAGGAAGTCTTACCAAAGATACACCAAGGGCTTTCCATTCGTTATGTCTGAAATTTCTATTACTGAAAATTCCTTAAGAGATTCTCATTTTTTAATATGAGGTGTGACCACCAATGACTTAAGCCAATGGAACTTGGTACCTAGGTGCCACGAAAAGGAGCACAGTGCAGCATTTGGATTGTCATGGTATAATATTTTTGCTGTGACCAACTCTAAGCAACCACTCAGTAAATGGAGATGAGAAGTGCAGAGTTAGGTTTCATGACAATACAAGCCGACTCCACCCTGTACAAATCTCCATCAGAGGTCACTATAAAAGTCATTAATAAGAACATGAGATAAGGAGGGGCTTGATCGGTCGTGCTGACGGGGAGATGTGGAAACAGAAAACAGAACAGGGAAAGTACTCTGAGGTCAATGGGAAGCCCACCCACATGCCAGCTCCCAGGATGATGGTGTTTCTGGAGTGTCTGTGAGTTCACAGCCATGCTCAACACATGTCCTCTGTCTAGTTATGAGAATCACCATAAAGGAATAAAGGTTAAGAGTCAATAAAATTATCCTCCTCTGATGATAGAAGGGGAACGCCATCGTTAAAAAGCCTTAGTTAAATGGCTGGATTGCTAGTCATCACTACAGCCATTAAGAGAGGGGTTGTTGGGATGGTAGATATCCGTCTAGCAAGAAGCTGAGAGCTGCAAAAAGGACCTGGGAGGAGAGAGAGCACCTGCTGACGATGTGGGTGGGTGACCCCTTCTCAGACATTTCTACAGAGCTCACACTTTCCACAGGTTGGGTTAAAACGGGCACTCAGTTTGAGCACATGGGCTTTATGCATCACGGTCACTGTGCCACCAATGGAAGATTGAGTCAAGGGCATCGGGAAGCTGCCAGAGCAACCCAGAGGGAAGATGTTCTCACAACAATGGCATTGACCTTTTCTGTGATTCTGAATCCCACAGGAAGGTTCCTGCTAGATTAAAGGGGGCTCCCGAGGCAAGCAAAGTGACACGTAGTCTGGGATTTGGTAGTGGCTTAGTTGGTGCCTGATTCAGCTGAGAAAAACATGGATGTGCCCTGGCTATTACCAAATCCAAATATGGGAGCACATATTTGATGCTAGCCCTGAAGGGAACAAAGAACCCACAGACAGCCTAGGCTGCATAGTGAGACACACACACACACACACACACACACACAGACACACACACAGACACACAGACACACACAGACATGCACACACATACACACATTCACACACACACACACAGACACACACACAGACACACAGACACACACAGACAGAGATATATACACATACCATGCAGACATATATACACACTATGCACACATAAATACATACATACATACATATTCACACACAGGTACACACATATACATACATATATAAGATGCACATATGCACACACCATACACAGACACATACACACTATATTCACATATATACACACTACACAAACATAAATACACACATACATACACATTGAAGTACTAACACATACTCAGATACACACACACACACGCGCACACACACACAGATATACACACACCACCATCCAGATGCATATAACACTACACACACACACACACATACACATACATACACATATACACACATATACAGATATACAGATACACACATATATAACATACACACTAAACAAACATAAATACACATACTCAAACACATATACATCAGTACACTCACACAAACTGAGATACACATGCATGCACACACACATATATATGTATGTATATACATATATATACACACACACCATACAGACTCATATACACACTACATACACATAAACACACACATACACACACACTCAGATACACACACTCACACACACACACACTCACACCCGTTGTGGAGGACAGTGCCATCTACAACAGCGCATACTAGCGTCTCAGTGTGGTTTGCATGTACACATATGTGAACAGCTTCTGACGCACACACACTGAGGTCTCATGAGGTGTTTCTGAAGCGCACACACTAAGACATTGGTGGCACCACCCACTACCCTCCGGGTGACTGCAAACACGGCTTCATCTTCTTAGTTTTCCTTGTCTGCTTTTTTAGTATTTCACAATGCACGCCTTTTTGCCGCCCCCTTTATAAATATGTCATTTTAATTTTTATGTGCGTGTGCATGTGCCGTATGTGTGTGGCCCATTTAGAAGTCAGAAGAGGATGTTGAATCCATGGATCTGGAGTCACAGAGCTGCTTAACATGTGTGCTGGAGCCCGAACTTGGTCCTCTGGGAGAGCAGCAAGTGCTTACAACTGCTGATCCAACTCCTAGTCTTAAAAGGTTATTTTTTCTTAAATAAAGAAAATGCTCAGACCAAACAAATGTTAACTCTCTCCTCCCCTCCCCTCTCCTCTCCTCTTCCCCTCCCCTCTCTTCTTTCCCCTCCTTTCCTTGATCCAATAGGACACATCAATATGCAGGGAAAGCAAGCCAGATCCACCCACTTCAACTGTCTTATCCTGCATTGTATCCACAGTCACATGGTCCAGACTGGTACCTAGTTGTGTGACAAGAGAATGGAAAGATGGCCACTAGCTGATGCTGGGCTGAAGCCAGACCACACGTGGTCAGAGGAGACCAGGAGACAGAGGGCACCTGGAAGAAGATGACAGTCACCAGGGGCAGAAGCTGCTAAGAAGGAGCGGATTGCTCCACCATGCTGTCCATGGCTTCCTACAGTGGAGTGAGCAGTAATATTGCCAGGCAGGACTTGTGGTCTCTTTCTCAAGGGCCCATCCTCCTGGCTAATGGGGTCCGTGCTTACACCCTGCCCCCCAAGTATTCAGAGAGGGGATGATGTCAGGAAGTGGTCTTTTGATTTTAGCTTCATTTCTTTCTGCAGCTGACTCAGTCGCTGATGATGCTCCTCTGCTCACAGTGATGGGGCTTTAGTGGGACAATGTTCTGAGCTAGCTCATGACATTAGGCAGTGCCCATGGCCTTAGCCTCAGGAAGTCAGACTCTGAATAAGTAGTCACCCATCAGTTGCAGCCTCACATCTTTTAAGGAGCTTTCTCGACTCATGTGCAGTCACTTCTGCTTGAGAAATTGTGTGGAGTGTGTGTGTGTTCATGTCTGTGCATCCATGTCTATGTGCATGCATATATGTGCATGAATGTGTACGTGTGTGCACACATGCATGTGCATGAGTGTGTAAATGTCTGTGCATGCATGTCTATATGCACACACATATGTGCATGAGTGTGTATTTGTGTGTGTGCATGTGTGTGTGTGCATGTTTGTATATGCCTATGTATGTTGTGTACATGTGTATGTGCATGTGTGTGGGTATATGGTTTTCCATGAACAGTTTACTCATGTATAATAATGACTCTTAAAATCTTGTTGTTCTTGTTTGATTGTGGAGTGTCCCTACAGGCTCATGTGTTTGAACACTTGGTAGCACCATGTTGGGAGTTCGAGGAACTTAAAGAAGAGGCGGGGCTTAGTTGGGGGAAGTGGGTCACTGTTCTTGGCCTTTGAGGTCTGTAGCTCATCATGCTTCCCAGACAAACCCTCTGCTTCCTGTTTTCCATGTTTCCCCAACAGACTCTGGTTCTTGCCCTCCCACCTCCCTACCATGCTGAACTCTGCTCTCTGAAACCAGGAGCCATAAATAAAGCAGTAGTCTCTTCAGCTGCTTCTTTCAGTGAGAAGATAAGTGAGGAGCATCCAGAGGAAGTTGCAGAGGCCCAGTTTGGAGGAAAAAAAAAGTTGACAACTCTGTGCTTCTGTTAGCCACATGTTTGGGGGTGGGCCAGGCCGTGTGACCTTGACTGTAGTGCTGGCCTCCCTATCCAGTGAACAGTGTGAACACATCAGGGATGTCTTCAGGCTCCACACAAGTGTTCTTTCAATCAATAAACCTTCCTCGGGGGCCTGGGTGTTCAGGAAGCGCTCCTTTCCCACAATGCCCTTCAAACTTTTCCACATTACCACAGAGCGGTTATGGGGGTAGAGATGCCCTGGTTTGGATGGTCCTTGGTCTCCCAGTTATGGGAAGGGTCAGTTTCTGCAGCTGCTAGGAATCTAGGACACACTGTTCCTATGATAACATTGAAAAATGAGTTGGAAAACCTTGGCTTGTGTGACTCTTGCTCACTATGCCAAGTTCAAGGAGAGGCGGAGACATCGGCTTCCTTGTTCTGACTGAAAGCTCTTTGGGTTCTGTCTTGGTTCAGTCATCGTTTAAGAGGCATAAGGTGATTTTGTTAAGTGTCAGTAAACAATAGCTTATGTCTAAATTTGGGGCATCAAACTGAAGACATGGGCTCTGTCCCTCTTGAGATGGGGGAGGCAGAGAATTACAAAAGAAAATTAAGAAGCATTCGTATGTAAGCCATCTGGGAACAGAGATTGGCAGAAAATGTCCCAGGCCTGAATTGCACGTTACTCTCAGCACATCTGTCAATGGGAAAAAGGGTCCCAGATTGGCAAGCGGCAGGAACACTGGCTCAGTGAGGACCGCTTAGATACATTACCAGCAAACTCCCAATTAACCGATTGATCAATGTCATCGATTTAATCCCATTCAGTACTTAATTACATGCAAGCCTTCAATCAATACCTGTTTAGACCTGGAACTCCTTGGGAGTGAATCTTGCCTCCTCCCCCTACCTCCCCTGTCCCACTGGCTACTGAGCCTTCTCAGCACAGGTCAGAGGACCCTGCCCACACTTGCTGTATAAAATGAACAAATGAGCAGATGCGATTGAGTAAGTTCTCCAGAGCATGCTGGAGACATAATAATGGGGGGGGGGGGCAGATTTGGATGAGAGAGAACAGACGAGGAAAGATAGAGGGGGGGAGGGAGGGAGAGACAGTGGGAAGGAGGGAGAGAGGGAGAGAAAGATGGAGGGAAAGAGGAAGGGAAGGAAAGAGGGAGAGAGATGGAAGAAGGGAGAGAGGGAGGAGAGAGGGAGAGAGATGGAAGGAGGGAGTGAAGGAAGGAGGGAGGGAGAGAATAAAGGAGACAGGGAAAGAGGGAGGGGAGGGGAAGAGGAAGGAAGGAAGAATGAAAGGAGGGAAAGAGGGAGGAAGGGAAGAAGCGAGGAAGGGAGGAGGATTAGGTTGGCCCCTATATTTGTGTCACACAGGACAGAAAAAAAATCACCGGGCCATCTGAGCACCCAGGCCTATGGGCTGCATCTACTGTACAGTTGAACCATCTGAGAATGCAGGCCTATGGGCTGCATCTACTGCACAGTTGGACTATCTGAGAATGCAGGCCTATGGGCTGCATCTACTGCACAGTTGGACCATCTGAGCACCCAGGCCTATGGGCTGCATCTACTGCACAGTTGGTTGGCAGTGACCAGGTCTAGAAATTTCTGAATCCTTACGCATCTGCTGTCATTCATTAAGATATGACTCCAACTCCATTTTGTAAGATTCGATTTCCATGGTCATCAGCAGTGAGTGCCCGAGGACAGCTCTGAGTCCTAACACAAGAGCATACACATCTCCTCTTCAGGGTTGCTGCTGTGCCAGACCCTCCTCTGTCCATCTGCCCACTCCTCTGAAAGAACAATACTGATCTTGGATGAGCTTCCTTTGCCTGGACAGAGACAAACTCTATCTGGCCTTAGTTCCTGGTTTTGTGTGCAGAGTCAACGAATACACAAACAGTAGACTCAATTCTGCTCTTGAATTGGGGTGCGCTCGTGAATAAAACAACCCTGATTCTTCCAGGGACATCTGATGTCTTTGAAAAGGGGTGTGGACATAATAATAAAATAATCAACATAACAAATAACATATAAAATAACAAAAAATCAACAATAATACAGATGCTTTCTACTAATCCTGATAGCCTCCCCTGGCTAGCCCCAGCAGTCGGGGTTGGAAGAGAGCTGGGGTCAAGCCACAGGTCACCAGCAGCCATTGGAAAGGTTGAAATGGAAGGAGATGGGACCTGATGGATGTCTTACAAGGCTCAGACCCCAAATCCCAGAAGCCTCCAGCAGCAGCAATAGTATAGCTAATCCATAAAGGAAATGTCCTGTTTTCAGTGGAACCTGCTCACATGTGATGGAGGAGAAGGCCCTTGCACGGGTGAACTTCCTTAGGTAGATATTTAGAAGCACAGAGTCCTCTGAGCTGACATGAGCCAGAAATGAGGACGGCTGCCCCTGGGGAGAGGGCTGTATTTTGAACCAAGATTAATTTGCCAAAGGGTAATGGGGAGGGGGGACCCATGTTGGTTGACAGCGACCATGTCTTAGAAACTTCTGGATCCTTCCTTCTACTTTAAAGTGCTTCTTTAGGACGTTCTGCTTAGCCAACTGTGGCTCCTGCAAAATCCTGCCTTTCTTAGAATTATAATCAAGTTGCAATCAAGGAATACATTCTACCCCCTATGCAAAAACAAACAAACAAACGATGAATAAGTACGAGGAAGGAGAGATGAGATGCGTCGTTTCCGCTGGGATAAGGACAGGGATACCCAGGTCTACCAACAGGCCCAGGACAGGGGCCAACCTCTTCCCTTTCTCTCTCCATCTCTCCCTTTCATTGTTGCATCTCTGAAGGCAGGGAAGGAAGTAATTAAAGAGAAGTACTCAACGCCACGCAAATGTCACCCGGTCTTTTCCAAAGTGGATTGAAATTCTAAAGATGACAAGTTATGCATCTATAGGATGTAGCTGCTGAGATTCCTGTTTTCATTTCAAAAGGTGTTTCTCTTATGGTTTGTCTGTGCAAATCATGTGATGTTACGGTTGCTAAGGTAACCCCTTTTTTTTTTTTTTTAAAATGGGAACAAGAGCATAAATAAGAATGTAAATCGGCTGCTATGTAAATTCTAGTGAATCTGTTATTGTTACCTTGAAAATAATTAATAATAATAATAATAATAATAATAATAATAATAATAATAAAAGGTAGTCTGGTATTTACCCTCACTGGCCCTAGAATACACTTTGGTTTGAACTTAAAATGTATAAGTGTGAGTTTGGTACCAGGGGCTCTGTAGACATGCATGAAGTTGCTGTTAAATCATAGACATAAGGACCATGAGAGGGTAGGTCACCTGAGGACTGGGAGAAAGTAGAGAGATGACTTACCCACAGGCCCAGGGTGATTCCCTTGTCTACTCTCAGCCAGAGCCAAGAAAACCTTGGAATAGAACCCACGCTTCTGGGTAACCAGGCAGTCTGTTCACTTGATGGCTCTTTTGTGGCTTGTCTAGATCCCTTCTCATCCTAACATGACTGGCAGGTCTGCTTGCTTGTTTTTTATTTCTACCTAAGAGAAATTTAATTTTTAAGTGGTGTGTGTGTGTGTGTGTGTGTGTGTGTGTGTGTGTGTGTGGTGGGGGGCAGCGGTTGGGGGAGCAAACATCATGAACACAGCCAGTGTGATTGAGTAGTGACTGTGAAGCGTAATGTGAGCCACCTACATACTATCCACATGTCCCCTCCAGATGTTTGATACTAAATCCCCTGGTTTGAGCAAAGGAAAATTCTGTAATGCGAAGCATGGGCATTTCCACCAATAGATGCCACAACCAGAGAGCTCATGAAAGGGGATGGCCTGAGACTGGGACTGACCGGTGTGGAGACCCAGCACTGTAGTCTGATGGATGACAAGGATTCCACCCTGTTCCTCTGTGAGAAGATCACACACAGCCCAGAGATCTGGCTCACTTGATAAAGTTCGAGAAACCGAGTTAAATTCCCCAGAGCCCAGTACAAAGAGTTTGGTGGCCTCTGTTCATGAACCCAGCAACAGGGAGGTGGGGACACGCAAGAGCTTGGGACTGACTGGCTAAGCTAGCCAAGAGCTCCAGACTAGTGATAGATCCTGTGTCAATGTACAAGGCATTTATACACACACACACACACACACACACACACACACACACACACAC
>JADRCD010193818.1:5151-35015 GCA_019843815.1 Montemys delectorum
AAAAAAAAAAAAAAAAAAAAAAAGGGTGGGCAGTGGTGGCTCATGCCTTTAATCCCAGCACTTGGGACGACGAGGCAGGCGGATTTCTGAGTTCAAGGACAGCCAGGGCTACATGGAGAAACCCTGTCCAGAAACAAACAAACAAACAAACAAAAAAAAAAAAAAAAAAAAGAAAGAAAGAAAACCTCCTGCAGGCATGTCCACAGGCCAATCTAATGGAGGCAGTTTCTCAATTGAAGTTATCTCTTTCCTAGCTGTATCAAGCTGTATCTGTATCTAAGATCACACAAGAGCTATGAAGATGAGACAGCTAAAATCCTGAATTAATTTATATATTTTATGTATTTATCTCTCCCCCCCCCCCCCCCCCCGTATGTAAGTGCATGCGCGCGCTTCTGTCACAAGTATATGTGGAAGTCAGAGAACTACTTGTAAGAGTTGATTCTTTTTTTTTCACGGGGTGGGTCCCAGGGATTGAACTCAGGTTGTTAGGTTTGGCAACTGGCACCTTTACCAACTGAGCCATTTGGCTGGCCCCCACAGTTTGGTCTCATGGGTTAGTGATTTCAGACTCTTACTTAATTCTTACCATGTCAGTAAAAGTAAATAGTGACAGTCTGCAGGAAAGGTCATTCTCTTCAAGTAGCTGGAAGTAGAAAAAGTACAGAGGGTTCCAGAGTTAATTTAACCAGAAGCAACATGAGTGGGTTTGGTTTTTATAAAGAATTACATACAATCCCAGTACTTGGGAGGTTGAGGCGCAAGAACCCTGGGGCCAGCCTGGCTAGATAGCCTGTGAACTCCTAACTCCTCTACCTCACAGGGTCGGTAGGAAGTATTACACCTGAGAGGTTGCCTAGCCTGCATGAGTAGAAGGCCCTGGGTTCAGTTCCTAGCACCGAGGAACAGAGCACAAGCTCTGCTAGGAAGGGCAGTTCCCTGTACTTGTAATTCCAGAATTTTGGAGGCTAGGGAGTAAGGATTGGCATGAGTTTGAAGCCAGTCTGGTCAACATAGTCTCAAGCTGTTGAGAAAAACAACAAATAAAAAAAGGGCTAAGTATGAGCTCAGTGGTAGACTGGCACTCACAGGGGCTTAGACTCAGTGTTTCATGTTTCCACCATCCAGAAGTCTTCCAAAAAGGGCTGGGAAGTTGGCTCCGTGGATGGGAGTACTTCTTGTTCTTGCAGGGGACTGGGGTTTGATTCCCAGCACCACAAGTCATGTTGCAACTGTCTAACTCTAGGTCCAGGTGAGCTGATGCCTCTTCTGACCTCCTAGGGCAGCAGGCATGCACATGGTGCACAGACAGACATGAAAGAGGATACTTGTAATATAAAATAAATCTAAAAATTAAAAAACAAAATGTGCCCCAAACAAAACTGGACCTGGAAGGAGAGATTTCAGAAATCTCTGCTTTTTGTCACAAATTATTAATTTGTATTTGTGTGTATGGCGGTGGAGGTGGGGGGCAAGGGTGGGGGTGGGGGGGAGGGGACTGTGTATTGGGTTGGGTTTTTTTCTATTTTTCTCCACCTTAAATTTTGAAATTCTCTCATTGTATCCCAGTGCTCCTTATTTTGGCTAGATTGGCTGTCCTGCAAGCCCCAGGATTTATCTGTTAGCTCCCTCTAGCACTAAAGTTAGAGGCAAGCCTCCAGACTCCAGCCCTCATTCTCTCATAGCAGATGGGGCTGTTGTGATACACACTTTTAATTCCAGCACCCAGGATGGAAAAAGAACTCTGAGTTCAAGGCCAACCTGACATATATAGTGACTTCTATAGCGCTATAGAAGCTACCTCTCTCAAAAGAAGCAAACAGAAAAATTTTGTGAGAAGATCTTGGAAGGTAGTCAGGCCCTGTTAAAGGGCAGAGGAGGGGAGGCGCTAATGTCCCTTTATGACATTTCATCTATTTAGGTTTTAGCATTTTGTTCTCTCCCTAGGCAAGTAGTAGCATTTCTTGTCTTTTCTTTTTAAAAGACTTATTTATTTATTATATGTAAGTATGTTGTTAGCTGTCTTCAGACACTCCAGAAGATGGCATCAGATCTTATTACAGATGGTTGTGAGCCACCATGTGGTTGCTGGGATTTGAACTCGGGACCTTCGGAAGATCAGTCAGTGCTCTTAACCACTGAGCCATCTCTCCAGCCCCTTTAAAAAAATTTTTTTTAAAGTTTTGTTTTTGCTTTTTTTGTTGTTTTGTTTTGTTTTTGTCAAGACAAGGTTTCTCTGTGTAGCCCTGACTGTCCTGGAACTCACTCTGTAGACCAGGCTGGCCTTGAACTCAGAAATCTGCCTGCCTCTGCCTCCCAAGTGCTGGGATTAAAGGCGTGTGCCACCACTGCCCAACAGCATTTCTTAAATTACATATTCAGGTCAGATCTTTCTTTATTGATGAATAGTTCATCTACTGTTTGGATGTACCCCAATTTGTTTGTATACTTGGTTTCCACACACCTAAAGGGGATTTTTCTTTTAAAGACAGATTTTTCTATAGCCTATAGCCTGGGCTTGCCTGTCTGACTATGTAGTTAAGTTTAGTCTTGAACTCATGAATTCTTGATCCTTCTGCCTAAGCTTCTGTAGTGCTAAGATTATAGACCTGTTATACCACACCTGACCTTTCCCCCCTCACTGAAATAAAACTTCTGTAAGTAACTATGTGCAAGCTTCTTATGAAGTTGGGCTTTTATCTAGCTTAGATAATGGATTCTGAGCCAGGGGTATAGCTCAGTAGTTACATAGCAATTATTGTAGCCCTGAGTTTATTCCCTAGCACCTTCCCCCTCTAATGGAGTGGATCTGTTACCTCTATTATTTACCATTGAAGTCATGGGGAAACCTGGTAGTGTTTTGTTAGAAACAGTATTTAAATCATGAAATGTTTATTCCATAACTAGCAGGACTCATTGTGATGGTGCCAATACTGATCATGCCCACCTCCTTCTCCTCACCTTCCTTCCTTCTTTGACTTTTTGAGACCAGGTCTTGGCTACATGGCCTCATTTGGCCTTAAGCTCACTATGTAGTTCAAATCAACATTAAACTCACTCTGAAGTCCATGCTGGCCTTGAACTTGAGATCTTTCCTTCTTAACTTTCTGAGTAACAAATTCATTGTCCTCTTTACTTTCTGTCTTTGCCTCTTTTTTTTTTTTAAGTTAAAATATAATTACATAATTTCTTCCCTTCCCTTTTTTCCATCCAGCCCTTCCCTCGTACCCCACCAGTTCTCTCTCAAATTCATGGCCTCTATTTCTTTGTTATGTATGTATGCATGCATGCATGCATGCATAACCTGCTCATTCTGTATAATGTAACTTGTATGTATATGTTTTTGTTTTGTTTAGGCTTTTTGTCTGTTAGGTTTTTTTGTTGTTGTTTTTGAAACATGGCTTCTCTGTTTACTTCTGGCTGTCCTAGGACTTGCTCTGTGACCAGCTCAAACTCAGAAATCCGCCTGCCTCTGCCTCCCTGAGTGCTGGGATCAAAGGTGTGCACCATCACTGCAGAGCTTGTAAATGTGTTTCTAAGGCTGACCATTTGGTATTAGATAACCGAACATTGTACTTTTCCCTGAGGAAGACCATTATCTTACTCTTAGCATTCCTCAGTTGTATGTAGTTCTTTGTCTAGGGCTGAGGCCCTAGGAGATTTCCTGTTAGAATGTCTATGGATGTTGGCCTTGTTAAGATGAGACTTCATATGTATAGCTTTTCTGAAGTTTCTAGGAGATGAGATTACAAAGCAAACTTCCTGTTCCTCTAGCTCTTATCTTTCTGTTCCCTCTTCCTCTATGATTCATGAGCTTCGGCTTTTTACTGTTTAGATGTAGCAGTCGGAGTTGGGCACCACTCAGTCTTTATTCTGTGTTTTTATTGGTTGTGGTTTCTGGAATTATCTCCATCTGTTACAAGGAGACATTTCTTTGTTAAGGGCTGAGGTCTATATTTATCTGTGGAATAAATATTTAGAATGTAAGATCTTTGCTGGCTTTGTAAAGTAGCTATTGTGGGCCTCCTGGAGATCCATGATCTTAAACACCCTGGGTAGTTAGCTAGGCTCCAGGACTAGGTGTGATTTCCCTCTTGTTGAATTGACAGTTCCCACTCCTGTATCTTAGAGACACAGTACCATGCTGATCATTGTTTTAGTTCAAAGATATCATAGCTCTTAACAGTTAGAGGAGTTTGCTAGGAAATTGCCCAGTAGAAAGAGCAACCCAGTCAGATAGAGACTGGAGAGTGTCAGCAGAGCCACAACAAGATCTGATTTCAGTTGTAAATGATCCTTCTGGCTTTTATGTAGAGACTTAGCTACAAGGAAGGACCAAAGCAGAGAACAGCTACAAAGATTTCACAAAAATCCAGGCAGAAGGTGATGGTGGTGGCTTGGTGGAGGTGATAAAGGTAATTAGATTTTAGTATGTTTTAAAGATAGAGTAAATTATTTTCTTTAAGATTTGTTTAGCTGTATTTATTTTATATGATGGGTATTATGCCTGCATGGGATATATTATACCATATGCATGCCAGTTGCCCTGGGAGGCTGGAAGAGGACATCAGACTCTCCAGAACTGGAGCCACAGATATTGTGGTGTGCTAAGTGGGTGCTGAGAATCAAACACAGGTCCTCAGGAAGAGTAGCCAGTGCTTTTAACCTCTGATCCCATCTAGCCCTGTATTTATCTCTGTTTCTTTCTTTTTCTTTTTTCTTTTCTTTTTTAAAAATCCAATGGTTGTAGAAATTAAGTTGAATTCCAAAAATTGTGGCTTGAAAAACTGCTGGAAGATTCCATATCTGATCTTTGGAAAGTTTGGTGTGGGGATAGTGGCAGAAACAAGTGAGGGCAAAAAGGAGTTTAATTTTATAATCATTAAATTAAATATGGGTTGCACCTTCAAGTTGAGGTGTCTCGAAAGCAGATGGCTAAAGTTGAGGGGACTCTAGATTACAGCTTAAAGTGTGAATTGTATTTAAGTTTAAATTGCAAGTAAAGATGGGTTTATCTTGTTGGGGTCCAGGAGTCACCCTACAAACTACACAAATACAGATCTCTGTCAGACAGAGATGGTTTATTGAACTCACACCCTAAGACTGATCAATCAGGGCTGTAGCTCAGACTTTGGGGGCTGAGACCATGATCCAGAACACTTTTCTATGTCAGCTTATAAAGGCTAAAACCGCAAAACTACAATGAGTTCATATGCAAGTTCTGGAAGTGCTGCTCAGTGGTCAGCCCTGACTCAAGCTATTTTAGACATAACAGTACATATTGACCTTTATTTGATGGGCCCTACATGAAGCTTATAGTTGTGGAATTTCTTAAGATTAACAAACCTCATAACATACAGAACATAATAGGGTATGTGGTCAGCATGACCCTGCTCAGAGTCAAGTTATTTTTGTGTGTCAGTGACTGGTGGGCATATTACAACAACAATATAAAATAGCTGGTGGGCATGAAACAACATGGCTACAGCTGTGCTAGTGGGGTAGACCTCAACACTTTTTTCTTAGTTAGGGTTTTACTACTGTGAACAGACACCATGACCAAGGCAAGTCTTATAAAGGACAACGTTTAATTGGGGTGGCTTACAGATTCAGAGGTTCAGTCCATTATTGTCAAGGTGGGAGCAGGGCAGCATCTAAGCAGGCATGGTACAGGAGGAGCTGAGAGGTCTGCATTTCCATCTGAAGATGGCTAATGGAAGATTGACTTCCAGGCAGCTAGAATGAAGGGCTTTTTTTTTTTTTTTTTTTGGTTTTTCGAGACAGGGTTTCTCTGTGGAGCCCTGGCTGTCCTGGAACTTACTCTGTAGACCAAGCTGGCCTCAAACTCAGAAATCAGCTTGCCTCTGCCTCCCAAGTGCTGGGATCAAAGGCGTGCATCACCACTGCCTGGCTAGAATGAGGGTCTTAAGCCCACACCCACAGTGACACGCCTACTCCAACAAGGCCACACCTCCAAGTAGTGCATTTCTTTTTCTTTTCTCCCCCAAATCCCTGTCCTCTCTTCCCACAAGATCTTACTGAGTTATTCAGGCAGGCCTTGAACTTCCAAACCTCCTTCAGTAACTAGGATTTCAGGCCTATACCACAAGTTCCAACTAAGAATTGATAGCTGCTATATACAGGCAGATAAAAGAGGCAATAGTGAAGGGGGAAGTTGAGGTCAACAGATTTTTCTGGTTTGATGCTTTATTTATTTATATTATTGTTATTGCTTAAATTGGCTTGAAAGCCCTTGCCTCTGTAGTGCTTGGAAAGTGTGTGGGCCACCATCCCAACAAGGAGGTGTTTTTTGCTTTTGTGTTTTTCAGTTAGTAAGTTTTATCCTTTTAGCCACATGACAGTAGAAATGATCAGGGAGGGAGAGAAACTGATGGTGCAGGAAAAGCTAGGTACAGTCTATGCTGCCTTGATCCAGGCTGTGACTGTGTCCTTGAATTGCCTTCACTGTGAGATACAAATGCTGAATGCAAGACAGTCACGTGCTAAACTTCTGTAATCTTGGGCAAGCCCTTGATGAACCTTTAGTTATCAAACACAAACTGAAAAATCTGAAACACAAATTCTAGGTCTTTTATTTTGTTGTTCTGTGTGAAGATTGGGAAGGATGTGCATTTAGGAAGAAAAGAAACAAAGACTGATGTAGGTGAGCCTGGGGTAGCAGCCTGCTCTGACCAAATGGAAGATGTCTGCAGCTTTCTTGTTGCACTTCAGTTAGGTGACTTTCAGCATACTGGTGTCTCTGTGGGTGGACAGTAGCACTCCTTAAATTACAGTTTCCTGTTTGTTGCTTATTTGTTTGTTTATTTGTTTTAATAAGGTCTCTGGCCAGGCAGTGGCGGCGCATGCCTTTAATTCCACCACTTAGTAGGCAGAGGCAGAGTTGTGGCCAGCCTGGTCTACAGAGTGAGTTCCAAGATAGCCAGGGCTATACAGATAAACCCTGTCTCAGAAAAACAAAACAAAACCAAACCTAATAGGGTCTCTGTGTAGCCCTGGCTGGTCTGGAACTATATATGAAGATTAGCCTGGCCTTGAACCCATAGAGATCTGCCTGCCTCTGCTTCAGGAGTGCTGAGATCAAAGGTGTACAGTCGTACCCCTTCTACTACACTTTCAGACCAGGTCAGGTCTCTTTGTTCTGAGTTTGTTTTTGTTTTTGTTTTTTTTTACCATTTTACCCCACTCACTAGGAAGTTGTGACATTTTTTTCTTGGGAATGCTTGATTATTTACTGTTGGACTGATTTGTTTCAGAATAGCATTTGTCATAACTTTTCAACCTTTGGCTAAGATCAAATGTTAAATAGCAAAAGTCAGAATTTATGGCAGCCTCTCTATTTGAGATGAGGCAATGCCAATTTAGATACTAGTTCCTGTCCTCCCTTCCTCTGCCAGGCTGGAGGCACAAAGGGGCAGAGTGTTTGGGTATGCCAAGGGCATCAGAAAAGCATGCCAGACATTGACCCCATTGTTTAGCATGACTTGGTAGGACCTTTAGTAGTCTTTCTCAATTAGGGGAGGGGACTGTCTGCTGCTGTATTTATATTTCTCAAATTATTTAATATATTGAGCTCTTTTTGTGCTTATGGCTATTTTGACATTTGAGAACTTACCATTTCCTATTGCTTTGTGAACTTTTTTTATATGTAGATAGAAGTCTTTTCTTTGATATACATAATATAACCATTCTCTATCACTTGATTTTTTTTTTCCCTAATCTCCCTGATTTTTTTCTTTTCTGTTTTCAGAAATATATTTTTGTTTCGTTCTTTAGAGGTAGTATCTCACGTGACCTAACTGGCCTTAAACTTGATCTCCTAATTCTCTTGTTCAGCCCCTCCCAAGTACTGAGACTCTAGGTGTATGCAATCCTGGCTTCTGCTTTTGACTTTTTTGAGACAGCCTTGCTATTTAGGCCAGGTGAGCAGCTGCTGTTGTTCCTCCTTCTCCCTGCCCCCTTTCACCTCCTCTTCCTCCTCTTTTTAAATAGAATTTCATGTATTCTAAATTGACCTTGAACTTACTAGCTTTATTTGCCTTGAAGAGACCCCATGGCCATGGCAACTCTTAAAAAAGGAAATATGCTTACAGTTTCTAGGGTTGGTCCATGATCAGCCTGGCAGGAAGCATGGCAGCAGGCATGGCAGGCATGGTAGGCATGGTGCAGAGAGTTTATATCCTGATCCCAGGCAGGCCAACTGAGCCTGGCATGGGCTTGTGAAATCCCCAAGTCTACCTCCAGTGACACACTTCCTCCAACAAGGCCACACTTACTTAAAAGGCCACACTTTCCAAACAATTCTATAACTGGGGACCAAGCATTCAAACATATGAGCCTGTAGGGTCCACTCTCATTCAGTTTTTCAGCTACATCCCAAATGATGTACCTAAGACTTATTTTCTTTTTAGTATGGCCAATCTGCTCCATATCATTCTCCTGTCTATCTCTGATTAAAGTTTAAGTACATAACTCTTTTCATTAACAGAATTAACATTTAGGCTTTTGTTTGTTTGTTTTGTTTTTTTTTTTTTGGTTTTTTTGTTTGTTTGTTTGTTTTGTTTTTCAAGACAGGGTTTCTCTGTATAGCCCTTGCTGTCCTGGAACTCACTCTGTAGACCAGCCTGGCCTCGAACTCAGAAATCCACCTGTCTGCCTCCCACGTGCTGGGACTAAAGGCATGCGCCACCATCTCCCGGCACATTTAGGCTTTTTTGTTTTGTTTTTTAAGACAAGATTTTCCCATGTAACCGTGGCTTTCCTGAAATGTTTTTTGGTTTTTGTTTTTTGTTTTTTTTTTTGGGTTTTGTTTTGTTTGTTTTGGTTTTGGTTTTTTGAGACAGGGTTTCTCTGTGTAGCCCTGGCTGTCCTGGAACTCACTCTGTAGACCAGGCTGGCCTCAAACTCAGAAATCTGCCTGCCTCTGCCTCCCAAGTGCTGGGATTAAAGGTGTGCACCACCACTGCCCAGCCTGAAACTTGTTTCATAGACCAGGTCGGCCTTGAATTTAGGGATCTACATGTTTCTGCCTACCAAGTGCTGGGATTAAAGACAACATCACACGTGGCAAGATTTAGGCTTTTAATTAAATAGTTAAAAATAGTTAATGAAATAGTTGAAAAAGCTCATCATAATAATGATTTTGTCATTTTATCAAGGCATAACTTGAGATGTTGCTTTCTTTAGAGTAGGGTATAAGGGTTTACTATAACTTAGTTTTGCCTTTCATAATATCTCCTTTCAATCTGATTTAGTATTCCCAAAGCAGAAATTCTTATGATTAAGGGTGTGAAAGAATCATTTAAACTTTTAAAATTACACTTGAAGGGCTGGAGAGATGGCTCAGTGGATAAGAGTTCTGACTCCTCTTCCGAAGGTCCTGAGTTCAAATCCCAGCAACCACATGGTGGCTCACAACCACTGGTAATGAGATCGGACGCTCTCTTCTGGTGCGTCAGAAGACAGAAACAGTGTACTTATTTATAATAATAAATAAATCTTTAAAAAAAATTACACCTGAATACTTTAGATAGAATCACTTGTACCTAGTACTGTATATGGTAATCTGGGGGTTTTACAGAGTCCTTTTCTTCCCATTGACCTCTTTTGTTTTTCCAGCATAGTGTCTGCTGCCAAGTCAGATGCTCATGGAACCTTAGTCTTTGCCCAATCCTTTCTCTGAACTACAAAGTCCTTCTGAGAGCGATGTGAGAGCTGTTGTGTTTGTAGCTTAATGCTCTAATATGTTCACCAGTAGGAGGAGAAAGTAACCTTGACTCCTGTTGGCTTTTTCTCCTTCCCTTCAGGCTACTAGAATAAATAGTTTTACTGTCTTTTGCTGTGCTAGGTTAACTCATTAACAGGTGAACTGTTATAGTTTCTCTTTGTCTCTTGTTTCTTGAAAGGGCAGCAGTTTCTTCTGATGTGTTGTGGCCACCCTTGCACAGGGCCCTAGTGGAGTTTGTGTTATGCGGAGATTTGTGCCCGCTTTGCCCCTGCCTCTTTTTTGGAATGCAAAGGTCACCTTTGCCCCTCTTCTTAGCTCCTATGTTCACTTAAGATACCAGGAGATTGTTTTTTGGTTTTTTTTGTTTTTTTTTTATGGTCCCCCTGAGAAAGGCCAGGTGGAGCTTCCAAATGTAAAAACCAGGTGGATTGAAGATTGACCTGGCCTTGTACCTTAACCCTCACCTCTCTCTCTGATTCTATAAGAACAGGCAACTGCGGGGTGCGGGACTGACTATTTTATTACTTGTATTTAGTGGTAAATAGAAGAATATTAATTCTTTACTGATTCTGCAGTTCCTAGGAATAATGTAAGTCTTCATCTTACTCTTCTATTGCTTTTCAGAGACACCATGAGCAAGGCAATTCTTATAAAAGGAGACATTTAACTGGGGACTGGCTTACAGTTCAGAGGTTAGTCTGTTATCAGCATGACAGCATGCATGGCTCCAGTGCAGTAGCTGAGAGCTTTAAATTCTGAGCCACAGACAGGCACACTGAGAAAGAAAAAGACTGCCCACCCCAGCGCCACACCTCCTCCTACTAGGGTATAGCTCTAAGAAGGCCACACTTTCTAATCCTTCTAATCCTTTCAAACATTTCCACTACCTGCTGAGAATTCAAACATTCAAATATGAGTCTGTGGGGGTCATTCTTATTCATCCTCACATCTTCAATTTTTTTCTTTTTGGTTAGATTGTTCATACCTGGAAGTAAACAAGAAAATATTTTATTGCCTTTGTCTTCCTATTCAAATCTCTAGCCCATTCCATTCTACAAATTTTTACCAAAGAGACAAAGGACCCGTAGAGGTGATGCTTGGTGGACAGAGTCACTATCCTGTTGTCACTACCAGAAAGCTAGCATTAGGTCATTCAGGCAGGACAAGGGCTTCTCTTCTGAATGAATGAGTGAATGCCACTTTTATTAGAGATGGCAGGTGGGTTGTGGGTGGAGATGGGCACTGGGCTTCACTTTTGTTTTGGTTACAGCTTTGTGGAGTAGCAATAGCTTTGCTATGCCAGAGGAATGTCCTTTCCCAAGCTGGGTTTCTTGGAGCTCCTAAAATGTTTTTTTGAGATGGAGGGAGATAACTTATTATGGCTAGGGTATAACTCCTAAAGTCTTTTATTTAGTCTTCATTATCTTTTACTGTGTAGACCAGGCTGGCCTTGAAGTCACAGAGATCTGCCTGCCTCTGTCTCCCAAGTCTTGGAATTAAAAGCATTCGCCACCACACATGTCTGGGTGGAGAGTTTTTTACTTAGCAAGGGTGACATACTAGTTAGTGGCTATATCACTGAGAAATATCCTTTCTAGACCCTCAGCAACAATTATCTGTGGCTCTTCAGGGAGGGCGGGACCTTGTGATCCCTTTCTTCACCCACAATGGAGTGTTGATAGACCCAGTTTTCTACTGGTATCCAAAATTCTTCTTTTTCTTAAAAACAAAAACAAATGGCTGTATTTTGTTTGGGTTGAGTGTGAGTATAAAGTGTTTGTGGGTATTACATTGTGGCATTGTGTGTAGAAGTCAGAAGACAGCTTTGTGGGGCTCCGTCTCTCCTTCCACCTTTATGCAGACTCAGATAAAATTCAGTAGGCAGGCTCAGTGGCGGTTGGCCTTTCTTCCCACTGATCTTTCTCATTGGCAGCCCTTTTTTTTTTTTTTTAAAGACGGGGTTTTATGCCAAGATAGCCCACTACATACTTATCCAGGATGGTACCAAGCTCCTGGCAATTCTTCAGTTTCCAAAATCCTGGTATTTGGCCACCAAAAATCTTCATGATGTTATTGGATAGAGTCAATTAAATCTCTCTACTGCACTGGGCTGAAAAGATCTCTTATGTTTACAAGTGATTGTTTCTTTACTATTTTTAGCCTGCATTCTGCTAAAAGCTCACGGGGAGTGACTTGGGCCCTCAGGGAATGTTTAGCTATGTCTCACTGCTGGTTGTTGCAGCTGGAGGAGTAGAGTAGTCCTACTGTGGGTAGAAGTAGGAAGGTCATTGGGTACACTGCAGTGCATAGGATGGCTCCAAACCAGGGTACTGGCAGACCCAAGAGGTGCTGGTGTGGAGGCCTAGGAAACCTCTGAAGTTTTGGGAACATTTACAAAGAATTTGCAGTTGTTCCTCTCTGAGGGCTGAATCTACAGGACAGCTATTTCTTTTCTTCGTGTCTTAAGTTGTCAGAGTTGGTATTGGGCCTTTGCCCCCTAATTTCTTTTTTTATCTTTTTATTTAAAAAGTTTTGTTTTGAGACAGGATCTCATTTTTGTGGCCCTGGCTGGTTAGGAACTACTTATATAGACCAGGCTGGCCTTGAACTCAGAGACCTACCTGCCTTTGCCTTTCTCCTGAGTATGGGAATTAAAGACATGCCTCACCATGGCTGGCTGCTACTGCTTCTAGACTTATTTGTATTTATTTGTTTTTAAAATAATATATTCAGTTCATTAATAAATCTTCAGTTATTCATCTTATGACATAAAATTGCTCCTTTTTGCTTTCTTAGCAAGACTTGGCCATAGATCACTGTTGTATGTGTATTTAATTGCAACATCAAATATTTTACTATTTTTTTCAAATAACGACTATTATTCAAAAGTGGCAATAAATGTCTGCAATGAGCCAAATATATGTTTTATGATTATGAACATTGCTCTAACTTCTAGAAAACACTGAGTGCAACATCACAATAGATTAGCAAGATATTATACAGTGAATTTACTTTTTTACATGTTGGAATTTTTGATTTTATTTGTTTATGTGAGAATTTCATAACTGGGCACTGCATCTAAATCACTCAACTTTTTCATTTTTCTCTTCCAGCATCTTCAGTGCTCTCCACTAAATTTATGATCTCTTCTTTAATTATTGTTGTTACATGTACATACATATGTGTGCATATATGTACATTATGTAGATACACACATACATGTCTAATGCATACATGTATGTGTGGATATATGTAACTATTTAGCTTTGCTTGCATATTTATGCTTCAAGGTTGATCACTTAGGGTTAGATCCTATGTGGGATCGTGGCCCTGGAGGCATCCGATTCTCCTGCTTTCAGTGTCTAGTGACTTCTTGAAGCTGTTCTCATCTAGGCTACAGCCATGTGAAATTTCCCCTGTCTGTATTGGCATGTCAATTATACAGGTCTTATTCTGGCAACCCTATCGTTGAGAGCTCATGGGTATATTTTCCCTGTCATGTCTAGGGGACATGATCTATCAACATATTCTTGGCCCCTGGGTCTTAAAAATCTTTCTGCCACCTTTTTTACCTTTTCCCCTGACCTTTAGGGCTAGATATTGCATTGCAGATGTGCCAGTTGGGTTTGAGCACCTCATACTCTGCATTTTGATCTGCCGGAATCTCTAGTCCCTGTTTACTGCAAATAGATGCTTCTGTGATCAAAAATAAGAGCCTCTTTTGTGTAGCTAGCCCTGGCTGCCCTGGAACTCACTCTGTAGACCAGAGTGGCTTTGAACTCATCTTGAACCATCTGCTTCTACCTCTGATTAAAGGCACACACCATCACCTCCTGGCAATTTTTATTTTGTTTTGTTTTGTTTTTGTTTTTTTCTAAACATGGTTTCTCTGTGTAGCCCTGGCTGTCCTGCTCTGTGTATCAGAGTGACCTCAAACTCAGAGATCCTCCTGCCTCTGCCTCCTAAATGCTGGGACTAAAAATGTGTGCCCACCTGCCTGGTGATGAGAGCCACTCATCTGTTGATATAAGGATAGACACTTAGAAAAGAGAAATTAGCCGGGCGGTGGTGGCGCATGCCTTTAATCCCAGCACGTGGGAGGCAGAGGCAGGTGGATTTCTGAGTTTGAGGCCAGTCTGGTCTACAGAGTGAGTTCCAGGACAGCCAGGGCTACACAGAGAAACCCTGTCTCAAAAAAAAAAAAAAAGAAAAAAGAAAAGAAAAAGAAAAAGAAAAAAAGAAAAGAAAAGAGAAATTATATCAGTTTAGGAAAGTGGCAGTACTAAGCTCTCCTCTAGTGACTACGACTTTTCCATGACTGTTCTAGCCATGAGTATAGTTGGCTAAATTTACAGTATGAAGCACAGATTCTCTCCTGTTAAATGTGCCTTAAGTCCACTTAGACAGCTCTTGGTTGGTTACCCCAAGCTACAACTCAGGCGCTTTTGCCCAACGATGGTGCTGCCCACATCAATCATCAGCCAAGGAAAGACCCCACAGGGGCTGAAGAAATGGCTCAGAGCACTGACTCCTCTTCCAAAGGTCCTGAGTTCAATTTCTAGCAACCACATGTGTCTCATAACCATCAATAATGGGATCTGATGCCCTCTTCTGGTGTGTCTGAAGATGGCTACAATGTACTCATATACATAAAATAAATAAATCTTTTTTTAAAAAAAAAGAAAGAAAAGGCCCCACAGACATGGTTACTGGCCAGTTTGATCTAGGCAGTCCCTTACTAGACACTCCCTCAAATAATTTTCCGTCTAGGAGACCTAACAACCTGAATTTGATATCTGGAATTCATGGTGGAGAGAGAAAACCAATTCCCTCAAAACAAATTGTCCTCTGACTTCCACATGTAGTGATACTCTCCCAAAATAAATGTACATAATCCTTCCATGTTTTGATAAGAATTATGTAGACAATAAAAGATAGGAGGGTCCATTTTAGCCAGGGTGGGGCTAGTGGGGGCCTGGCAGGGCTTGAAGAAGGGAGTGTTTATAAAATCAACTCTTGTCTTTGTTTTGATCTTTTTTGTTTTGTTTTGGTTTTTTCGAGTTGTTTTGATCATAAAACTGAATTTCATTCAGTGTGTCTTTCCTTGTTTTTTTTTTTTTTTTTTTTGAGATAGGATGCTATATAGCTCAAGGTGGTCTCAAGTTCTTTGTAACCAAGAATGACCTTGACTTTCTAATTCCCCTACCTTCACCTGAGTGCTGGAAGTTCAGGCATGTGCTAGGATGCCTTCTATGCTAGTTCTAGTTTCTGTTGTTGTTTTCCAGACAGGGTTTCTCTGTGTAGCCCTAGCTGTCCTGGAACTCACTCTGTAGACGATACTGAACTTACACAGATCTACCTGTCTCTGCTTCCCAAGTGCTAGGATTAAAGGCATATACTACCACCACCCGGTTCTTTTCTTTTATTTTATTTTATTTTGTTTTTTTTTTTTTTGTTTTTGTTTTTGTTTTTCAAGACAGGGTTTCTCTGTGTAGCCCTGACTGTCCTGGGCTCGCTTTGTAGACCAGGCTGGCCTGGAACTCAGAAATCCACCTGCCTCTGCCTCCCAAGTGCTGGGATTAAAAGCGTGCACCACCACCGCCCGGCTTTTTATTTTATTTTTTAAAATTACTTTTATTTTATGACTTCACATTCCTTTTTCATTTGTTTATTTGTTTTTTTGAGACAGGATTTCTCTGTGTAGCCCTGGCTGTCCTGGAACTCACTCTGAAGACCAGGCTGGCCTTGAACTCAGAAATCCACCTGCCTCTGCCTCCCAAGTGCTGGGATTAAAGGCGTAAGCCGCCACCGCTGGGCAACTTCACATTCCTATATAGCCTGGACTGGCCTTAAAATTAAATCACCCCCAAAACCAAGGAGTTTAGAAACATCTATTATTGCTCTGTTTTTGAAGGCTTCAGGAAGGTTCTAACTGGCTGGTTAACATTCTAGCCTATTAAAATTTCCTTTCTTTGTAATTTTGTAGGGTCTCATGTAGCTCATGTTGGTCTCAAGCTTACTTTGTAGCTGAGGCTGGCCTTCAAACATAATTCTTGTCTTTCTCTCCACACTGTTGAATCATAGGCATTCATCACTTGCGGCCACTTCTCTACTTTTCATGATAATATCTCATTATGTTCAAGATAGTTTTGAATTTCTGGGCTGAAATGATTCTATCTCCGCCTCCTGGGTAGCTGGGGCTAACAGGCACACTACAATTTTTCTTTACTATAGATCTTATTTTATGCTTATTTGCGTATCTAGTGAATTTTGATTAAGGATTTGGTTGGATATAGTAGCTTACTCTATATTCCTAGAATTTGGGAAGCTAAGGCAGGAAGATGCCTTGAGTTCAAGGGTTCTTGTTCTCTCCCCTCCTCTTTCTCAGTCTCAAATAATAACAAAAATGTTCTAATGTTTTTCCTCAGAAGATTGTTCATTCTAATTTGAACAAGCAGTTCAGTTATTGATTGATCACCTTAGTTTGAGAATCTTTAGGTTTAAACTTAAAAAAAAAAAATTGGGGAGGACCTAGCCTAGGGCTTACTCTAGGATAGTTATTCCTACTGGAGAGCCTTCCTGTAGTCTCAGCTGTGTTATCGGGGTGTTAATAAGGTGTTAATGAGATCTGGCAGATCCGGAGCTCCCAAATTCCCACTGCTTCCCCCAGCTCTGTTAAATGTTATTTTTTTCCCTGTTTTTTGCTGCTCCTGTCTTCTAAGTCCAGCTTGTATGTGCATGTATAGCCAGGTCTTAACCATTGCAGATTCCTGGGCTCCCTCACTTGGACTTCCAGCTTTCTGTGCTCCAGCAGAAAACTGTCTCCTAGTGTTGGGCCATCTAGCTCCTTCCTTGTGAGCCTCATGGTTCTGCAGTTTCAGTGCTTGACAGGGGCTCCATAGTGGCATATGTCTATTTATCTGCTGTGTGTATGTGGGAAGTGAATGCAACTGTGTAGAAGTCTGAGGATAAGTTGTAGGAGTTGCTTCTGTTCTTCCATTGTGTGAGTCCTGGGACTGAACTCAGCTCATCAGGCTTGATGGCAGCAGGCCATGTCATCGTGTGTACTTCTTCACATTATTTTGTTTTTATTCTGATAACTGACATATGCAAACTTTACTTTCTTACATAACTGTGTTTGGCAATGTTTTATTTGGTTCAGATTTGAAGCACTGTATATAGAGAACAATAAAAATTCAGTATATCTTTGGATAGTAGTACCATTAAAAAAATATGGTTTACTGAGCCATGTGTTGTGGTGCACACCTGTAATCCTAATATTCAGGAAATAGAGATAGGAGAATCAGGAGTTCATGGTCATCCTAAGTTATATAATGAGATTTTTTTAAAAAATGTAATGAATCCTCGAAAAAACAAAACAAAAAAAATGTAATGAATCATTTATCTTTAAACTTGTTATAAAATTTATAAAAGGTGAGGTTACCATGTAAGGCTAGGAGTAGTGGTGGAATTTAGAAAAGGAGCGATTATTTTGAAAATTTATTTTTATCAATTCTTTGAAAATATCATACATGGATAGAGTGTGTTTTGATCACACTCACACCGTATCCATCCTCTAACTCCTCCCATGCTCTCCTAACTTTGTCTTTTTAAAATTTTAACCTTCCATGTCTATTTTTGTTGTTGTTGTTGTTGTTGCTTTGTGTGTGTGTGTGTGTTTGTTTTTTGAGGGGTTTCACTGTGTAGCCTTGACTATCCTAGAGATTCTTCTATAGACCAGATTGGCCACAGAAAAATCCTCCTGCCTGCCTCTCAAGTACTAGGATTAAACATGTGCACCACCATTGCCAGGTTCTCCAAGTCCAGTTTATTTTGGCCGTATACTCACAGGTATGAGGCCAACCATTGGAGTTTGGGACATCTACCAGGAGCGTGTCCCTTAAAAATGACTGCAGTCGGCCGGGTGGTGGTGGCGCACGCCTTTAATCCTAGCATTTGGGAGGCAGAGGCAGGCAGATTTCTGAGTTCCAGGCCCGCCTGGTCTATAGAGTGAGTACCAGGACAGCCAGGGCTACACAGAGAAACCCTGTCTCGAAAAACCAAAAAAAAAAAAAAAAAAAAAAAGACTATAGTCTAGAGAAATTGCTCTGTGGTTAAAAACATTGCTGCTCTTCTAGAGGACCAAGGTTCAGTTCCCTTCACCCATATGGCAGCTCATAGCTGTTTGAAACGTTAGTTCTGATGCCTTCTTCTGGCATCTTCAGACATACATGTACACTGTTCACAGACATACTGGCAAGCAGAGTGCTATACATAACAAATTCAAACAACAACAAACCCCCAAATCCCGACTCTCCCTCTCTTTAGAAACCCTCAATTGTCAATAGCTCTTCAACTAGGGGTGGGGATTCACAAGTGTGACCTCCTTCCATACTGGAATGTTGACTAACTTTGGGGGAAAATGCTAAGCAAAAATTTGATTGGGAAAAAATTTCAGAATGTCCAACATCTTCTGAACTGACAATAAACCTGTCTCTGCTACCTCGTGTTGTATGTTTATACATATGTATTCTCAGCATTGATTATAAAATCAAATTTTATTGATCAACTCTGAAACCCATTTAAGGTGCTCTACATTTTACACCATTTACTACTATTTCCACAAATGTGTAGAGACTGGAGGTCAACTTTAAGTGACTTCTCTATTGTTCTCACTTCATTTTGTGAGACTAGGTCTCAGCTAGGCTGGCTGGTTGGCCCATCTCTTGACTATGAAGGTACATGCTGCCATGTCTGGGTTTTAGGTGGGTATTGGGAATCTTATACTTACCCACCAAGTCATCTCCTTGGCCCAAGATTTTGTTCTTTATATAAAAATAAACAAGTGTATATACCTCAGTGTACAAATATGTTTAATTTTTCATAGATATAAGTATGTTATACAGAAGAATTAAAATTTAATAGCATATATTATATATGCTGAGAATATCTTTTTTTTTTTTTTTTTTTGGTTTTTTGATTTTTTCGATTCAGGGTTTCTCTGTGTAGCCTTGGCTGTCCTAGAACTCACATAGACCAGGCTGGCCTGGAACTCAGAAATCCGCCTGCCTCTGCCTCCCAAGTGCTGGGAGTAAAGGCGTGCGGAGAATATCTTTATTATTGTAAATCTTTTGGAAGTGGGTAAGGTGTCACCTTATAGCTCAGGCAAACCTAGAAGTCACTCTGTAGTCTGGTCTGGCCTTGAACTCAATGATCATCTACCTCTGCCTCAGAGCTATGTTTCAGACATGAACCACCATGCCTGTCCTCCCTCTCTTTCTCCCTCCCTTCCTCTTGGGATTGGAGCAGCAGGGTTTCTCTGTGTACCCTTCACTGTCCTGGAACTTACTCTGTAGACCAGGCTGGCCTCGAATTCAAAAAGATCTGCCTGCCCCTGACTCCTGAGTGCTGGGATTAAAGGCATGAGCCACCACTGCCTGGCTGTTATACCTATCTTGATCATATTTTGTGATGTGCTAGACTGTGTGTGTGTGTGTGAAAGTGTTTTGTCTTTGGAATCATTGCCAGATTTTAGTGTCAATAAAACTTTTTGCTGTATCATTACTTCTAAGAAGTTTATAGTTTTAAGTATTAGGTTTGCTAGCCTAGAGCTCTGTGTAGCCCAAGACTGCCTTAATCTGGTGATCCTTCTGCCTGCCTTTCAAGGGCTGGCCAAAACTTAGTCGTCGTCGTTGTCGTCGTCGTCTTCTTCTTCTTCTTCTTCTTCTTCTTCTTCTTCTTCTTCTTCTTCTCTCTCTCTCTCTCTCTCTCTCTCTCTCTGTGTGGGTGTGGGTGTGTGGGGGGGGATGTGGGTGTGTATGTATGTGTGTATGAGGCAGGGTAGAGGGTGTTTTGTTTTGTTTTTTTCTTCCCTGACACAGGTTTTCTCTGTGTAGCCCTGGATGTCCTCTGAACTCACTCTGAAGACCAGGCTGGCCTCGAACTCAGAAATCCACTTGTCTCTGCCTCCCAAGCACTAGGAGTAAAGGCATGTGCCACCACTGCCCGACATGAGCTTGACTTAGTTTTAATATATGATCCTTGTTAAATCCAGCTTTGTTATTCTGCATGTGTATTTCTCAGCATTATTAATAACTGTCATTTCCTCAGTGAATAGCCTTGAAATCCTTTTAAAAATCACTTTGATCTCATGTCTTGTTGGGAGTTTGTTTTACCTTTTATTTCATTAATCTTCATGTGTGCTTCATGCCAGTATCTCGTGGTTTGATTATTGCAGCTTTATACTAAGTTTTGAAATAAAAATATGAATCTTCCAACCTTACACCTTTAAAAACTGTTTTTTATTAACTTTGTAAGTATTATTGGAACACTTTTTCTCATTTGTTCATGTATTGCTTTTGTGAGATGTGGTGATAAAGTTAAATATCTGTGATGGAGATGTCATTACTTCTAGAATGTAAAATCTTTATTATCTGATTCACTGTTGAAGATATTTGCAGATACCTGATCATTAAAGCACTGTTTATTTCTCCAGTGGTAATAGAGTAGAATAAAAATAAAAGGAAGGGAAAATATACGAAGACATGTAGACTTGCACTGTAGATGCCAGTGGAAGGAAGAATGTGCCAGCAAGCAGGACAGTGGCACTCTGTGACTTTGCTTACAGTGTGCCATGCAAGTGGTAATTGTGTGCCTTTTGTCAAGGAAGCACTCAGATCAGGGCCAGTGACAAGGCTCAGTGGTGAATGTGCTTACTGTTACTCTTGACAATCAAGTCTGACTCCAGAACCCATATGTCACAAGAAGAGAACCAACTCCCACAAGTTGTTTTCTGACCTCCACACATACAAGCATGTCTGCACGTGAACATACACACTTGCACGCACACAAAATAAAAATTTTAAAAGAAATATTTACATAATATGAGGTAGTCAACAGAACACAAGAAGGTATATATACTTACTAATAAGTATATGAAATATGTAAATATGTATAACAAATGTGGAAAAATTAGCATACAGGTAGTTTATAGTATAATGCCTATTTAATTTTATTTTCTCTTAAAACTTAAAAATTGGGCTGGAGAGATGGCTCAGTGGTTAAGAGCATTGACCACTCTTCCAGAGGCCCTGAGTTCAAATCCCAGCAACCACATGGTGGCTCACAACCATCCGTAACGAGATCTGACGCCCTCTTTTGGAGTGTCTGAAGACAGCTACAGTGTACTGTATAATAAATATAATATAATATAATATAATAAATTATATAATAAATAAATAAATAAATACTTTAAAAAACTGCTTGGTGTCCCACAAAGCTTAAGATTTTATTTAAAAAAAAGAGTGGGGGCTGTAGAGATGGCTCAGTGGTGAAGAGTACTGACTGCTCTTTCAGAGGTCCTGAATTCAATTCCCAGCAACCATATGGTGGCTCACAACCATATGGTGGCTCACAACCATCTGTAATGAGATCTGACACCCTCTTCTGGTGTGTCTGAAGACAGCTACAGTGTACTTACATATAATAATAAATAAATCTTAAAACAAAAAAACTTAAAAAGCTAACTAGGCAGTGGTGGCACACGCCTTTAATCCCAGTATTTGGGAAGCAGAGGCAGGCAGATTTCTGAGTTCAAGGCCAGTCTGGTCTACAGAGCGTGTTCCAGGACAGCCAGACCTATAAAGAGAAACCCTGTCTCGAAAACCACTCCATAAAAACAAAACCAAAAACAAGCAAATGTAAAGAGCTGCACTTGCATATAGCTCAGCAACAGAGCATTTCTCTAGCATGCTTAACTCCCTGCACTGCAAAAGTTAAATAAATAGATAAATAAAATTTAGAGATAAATTACTATTTAAATTATGGAATTTTGAAAGATAGTAAACATGGTTATTATTATTAGGGGGTTGTCATACCCCCTTGTTGCCTTTAAATATCTATTTGGGGTTCTATCCACTTTAGATCATTTAGTTCCCAAATAAAAAGTCACAGAGACCTCTAGGTTTATAATAAACCTTAAAGCATTAGAGCTGGGCACATATCAACCCTCTATGCTATTTTGTCTACTTGCCTATGGTGATCCCCAAGATATCACTTGCCATGTTCCACCTGGGCCACTCCACTCACTCCATCTGGCCAGTCCTCGTGACTATGCGCTCAAGATTCATCTACCCCATGGCAACCTCCTCTTCCTTCCTCCTCTGTCTCCTGGTCCTTGCCTGAGACCTCAAGCCCAGGAACCTTCACTCTGCCTCCCCCTCTTCTGCCCAGCTCTAGGCATCTTTATTAACCATTTAGGGATAACTTGGGGGACAAGGTTTATATCTGGTCAGGAGCAACCAGATCTTGGAGGCCAGTATGTAGCATTTGAATACATAGCAGCATCAGACCAACCCCTACACGAACTCTGTCTGCTTTCAGCTCTCTTCCAGCAAGCCAGTCTGGCATTTGTTCTCGGGTCTTCCATCTTTAATATTATAAAACTTTTTTCCCCCTTGATTAGAGCTGGCTATAAACCTCTGGCTGGCTTGGAATTCTCCAGGTAGACCAGACTGGCCTCACACTTGGTCCAGTGCAAGCCTCCTGCTTCTTTCTGCCTTCTGCTGCTGGTATTATAGGCATGGGCCACTATGCCTAGTTTTTCCAATTAAAACAGGAACTCCTGGCCTGGGAAGATGCCTTAGTGATTGTGAACTTCTCTAGAAGAGGACCTGGGGTTTGTTCCTAGCAGGCTTACAACTACCTGCAACTCATGCTCTGAGAGAACTGACACTTCCCCCTGGCAGGCACCCACAGGCTTGTAACATACCCTTCATACAGATTTGTACATATACACATAGTTAAAAATTTTAAATGTAGTTGCTTATGTTATGAAATACTAAGATGATCCTCAATTATCTTTAAAAATTTTTTTTTTTTTTTTTTTTTTTTTTTTTTTTGGTTTTTCGAGACAGGGTTTCTCTGTGTAGCCCTGGCTGTCCTGGAACTCACTCTGTAGACCAGGCTAGCCTTGAACTCAGAAATCCACCTTCCTCTGCCTCCCAAGTGCTGGGATTAAAGGCGTGTGCCACCACTGCCTGGTTTTAAAATTATTTTTATTGTTAATTTATTTACATTTCCATGAGGACCACATATGGTTGACATCCTTTTACATCTCTTTAATTTAGTGATTTTTGCCTCCCTTATATATTTTTCCTTGCAATTTATTTCTAGAGGAAAAGGATTTACTGGCTGTATAGTTTTATATATTCTAGATTTCACTGATAATACCCATGTGGTCTTGTTTAACATAGTTTTTTGTCCTTTTCAATTTTGTAAACCTCAAATGTGTTGAGATTGTAGTGTATGCATGATTTTTGTATTTGTTTCTTGAGGAAGTATCAGTGGCTGGGATGTTTTCATTCTCTCTGTCATTTTGCCTCAGTCTTACAAATACTGGGATCACAGGCATGTGCTACCCACTCCTGGCCCAGCATTTATCATTATATAATGCATTTATCATTATTATGTATTTTATCACAGGACATTAGTAGAAAATGCTGAGTCTTAGAGGCCACTGGTCTCTCTAGCACAGTGGGAAAAGGGATGGGCCCTGGAAGTATATGTATTTGTGCACTTACTGAATGAAATATGTGGTGTGGTGTGTCCTGTCTCTCTCCCTCGCCACCCAGACAAGGTTTATCAGTTAAATTTTTGGTGATGGTGGTATTTATAACTCTTTTCCAAGAAGCTTATGCAAGTGGTCTTTGTTTATATAACTTGAGATTGCTGCTCATAGCTGACTTGAGTGAAAGAGAAAGTTCAAGGCATTCAGGTCAAAGAGAAAGTTCAGAGATATTTTTGCCCAGGTCTAAACCTATGATCTTAGCCAGGGTAGTGATAGCCATTGACGTTTAAGCTATGCAAATACTAATTACATTTGTTATATGACAGAACATAGGGCTTTTTACCTTCTTGTTTGATTATAGGTAGGCCTACCACAAACTGGCCAATGTCTGAGCATTTAAAAGATTTTATTGCTACACTCAGTCCACCCCACCCCACACCCCCTACCCCCTGCTAGACCCTAGGTAATAGGCCTTGTAGCTTGGAAAGGATATTTAATAGTAAATCTGTCGGTAACTCTGAAAGACTAGCTGTCGTGTTTTCTCCTCCCAAGAGTAGCCTATTTTATGAGGAAGCATGACAACCAGAATAAGGAAACAACAGTTAGCAACAAGTTCTCACTGTCCAGCAGATCAGTTTGAGCCCCCTTGGCTTGACCTTGCAGAGCTGCACCCTGTTCTGACTCTGTTCTGTCTGCCTACTTTTTAACCTTGCTCCCAGCTGGTCCTCCCTGTAGTTACTCAATAAATTTGCTTGTGAAATAGAAACAAAACATAGAAAGATTTGGAGAGCATCAAAGGTCATTATGCCGGCATGGGGTATAGCTCAGTGAGAAAACAACTTGGCCATTGTACAACCAGGCCAGAAAACCAGCAAAGAACACCGATTTGTCCTCTCCCAGCTCAGCTACAAGTATAGTAGGCAGTTCTGCAGTTTTCATCTAATCTACCCCCTAATAAGCCACGTCAGGTGCTCACTTAGCAGTGGATTCCCCTCCTAGGGGATCTGCTAGCCAAGCAGCTGTTTACTTGGGGTAGGGTGGGATTGGGAGTCAGGATTGATATATGGAAGTTCAGGACTCTTCAATGCCTGCCCTTACTTTAAAATAATCACACGGAGACCTGGTATATTTATTAATAGCTCCTTGCATTATATCTAGGCAGGGTTCTCATCTATTCTAACCTGACTCTGCTATTTCCCAGCCACATGGTGTTATCTGCCATCTTGGTTTTGCCCTGGCTGCTCCTGCTCCATCGGTGTCCTCCTCCACTAACCCTCTCGTGGCCACCTGCTCATGGCAAATTCCTCTCTTGCCTGGTCTCTACCAGAGACCCTCTCACTGGGACTAGAAGACCCTTATTCCCTCTTGCCCAGTTATTGGCTGATGAGCTCTTTTTGAGCAATCAGAGGCGATAAAAAACATTTTTTTACCCAACATCAAGATGAGATACTTGACAGTACCAACATCAGGACTGCAACCAGATCTCTGGACTTAGTACTCAGCACCTAAATAAATGCACAGTGCACAAACCCCCCCCCCCCACACACACACACACACATTGATGGTTCTCTCTTTTAGGAGATAAGAACTTAGGGCAGAGAGTTAGACAGTTGTGAAAATGTCGTGCATCTGTGTTTGAGAAGAAGGGGTGCTAAAAGGAAAGGTTTTTTGTTTGTTTGATTTTTTTTTATTTGTTTATTTACTTTTTTTTCTGAGATACTGCTTAATTATGTAGCTCTAGCTGTCCTGGAACTCACTATGCAGACCAGGTCAGTTTTGAACTCACAGAGGTCTACCTACCTGTGCTTCCTGAGTACTGGGATTAAAGGTTCACACCACTATGCCCGACTGCAAGATAGTTCTTTTAAGGCACACAGTTTCCTGGCTTTTCTTCAGAGCTGTTTGCAAGAGAAATAGACTTGGGAGAGCAGCTAAAAAACTTGGTGTTCTACTTTGACTCCACTCCTCCTTCAAGATACCTCTGTTTATTAAGAATTAAGACGGTGAACTGGTACAGGCTTTACTTCAACACAATGTCATGAAGGGACACAGGTGATCTTGTTTGCTAAATCCAGCCTCCTAAACTGTTCAGCATAGAATGACATGATAGATTGACACAGCTTTCTGTTTTATTACTTTGAGCAGGAGGTTCAAAGTCAGTCTTGTTTGTTTGTTTGTTTGTTTGTTTTTTCGAGACAGGGTTTCTCTGTATAGCCCTGGCTGTTCTAGAACTCACTCTGTAGACCAGGCTGGCCTTGAACTCAGAAATCCACCTTCCTCTGCTGGGATTAAGCACTGGGATTAAAGGCGTGCGCCACCACTGCCTGGCTTCAAAATCAGTCTGAATAAACCCTGACCATTCGAGTCCTCTGAAGAAAATAACTTAATTTGGGGCTGGAAAGAACACTTGCTATTCTTACCGAGAACATGGATTCAGTTCTTAGCACCCACATGATTTGCCTTGTCTTTAATATTCAGATATTGTTGTGTTTGTGTCTCAGTATACATGAGCCATCTCTTGTAGAACACAATATTCTTTGAAGGGAAAGAGTCTTAAAACTATCTGTTGGTGCATCTGGGGCAGAGCTTGCCATTTGTAAATCCACACTAAATGGCTGACAAATTGAACAAGTTACTACCCCAAGCACTGAAAAGAGCAGCGTGAGTTGTAGCAAACTCCTAAACGCTGGGACTGCAGGCATGTACCAGCACAGCCAGCATTCTGAGGTGGGAGGCCTCCTAACTCCTATCTGACCATTAAATGAATGTTGTCATTTGTTATGTGCCCTTCTCTGGTCAGGATTAGGTCTAGGTCCACACACTGTCTAGACTTCATAGAGTTCTGAAGTATGAGCACCATGGTCTCCATTTTAGGTACATCTGCTGACATTTAGAGAGATATCACTTTGGGATGTCTGGCATCAAAATCCACCTCCTCCCCTGGCCCCAGTAAGCTACCTCTTTCTCCCCCTTTTTTCCAGACCCATCCCTGGAAGGCATGTGTGGCACTGAGCATGCTCAGCTGGGGGAAGATGGGCAGCGGCCGCCGCGGTGCACTTCAACTACCTCATCTCAGTCTGAGCCTTCAGAGCAGCTTAGGCACCAAGGCAAGATCCTAGCATCCGAGGACCCCAAAAAGAAGCGAGCTCAGAAGCCCTCTCACATGAGAAGAAACATACGGTGAGCTGTGTTCTGGGTAAGGAGAGTGGGAGAGAGTATTACTAGGAGTTATAACAGAGAAATTAATCTGGGCAAGAATTTCTCTATTTCCAGTGGAGAAAAGTATCCATCTCTAGACCATCATAAGTAGTGCAGATGGCACATGCAGTGACACATGCCTACAGTACAGGCACTCAGGATGCTGAGGCAAGAGAGTCATGAGTTCCAACCAGCTAGATTACATAAGGAGATCCTGTCTCAACACAGCAGCAACCACTACAAAAACAAACAAACAAACCAAAAACCCAGTAGTAAAGGAACAGTTCAGACCCACTGTTAAGCGCACAGAATATAGAGAAGATGTGCATGTGTGCGTGTAGGGGGCAGCAACACTTGACCATTGAGGCCTTGGGTGGCAGCTTGATGATGGTAGGGTCCTCAGACTTAGATTTTTCTTCTTTTATGTCTCAAGACATGAAGTTTAAATCGGATCAATAAACAATGAGCAACAGCAGAAAACTCCCATAAAGCTGAGTCATCATCTCCTTGGAATTCAATTTCAGATATTTGGAGACTGACCCAAGAGTGGGACTTCTTCCTTGACCTAAAAGATAGCTAAATATAACTTTATTAACTTTCTAAATTCTCAACAACCCTTCTTTCTGCCAAATGACAACTGGACCTATAAGGGGAGATAAATAATATCATTTTTCCATTTGCTATACTTTGTTGTTCTTCATTTGTTTGAGATAGGGTCTAACCCAGTAGCTCAGGCTGCCCTGGAACTCACTACGTAGCCCTGGCATTGAACATGTGGTAATCTTCATACTGCAGTCTGCCAAGTGCTAGAATTACAAGTGTGGGCCACCAAGCTTGGCATTGAAAACATATGATGGGAACTTGAAAGTATTACTCTAAGCTTAGAAAAGAATGATACAGAATCCCTATTACCTATGTCTGCCTAGCAACTTTAACATGGTGCGCACATGTGCACATGTACTCGTGCATGCTCGAGTGGGTGTGCACTCTTGTGCATACCCATGTGTTGTATATTTATGGCATAGTGCATGCACTAGAATGTGTGGAAGCCACAGTAAGACATCAAAATGTTTTCCTGTATTGCTCTTCACCTTATTGCTGCGAGATGGGATTTCCCATTGACTAGGACACTCATTTTGGCCAGAAGCTCTTAGGATCAGCCTATCACTGCCCCAAATAGTAGAGTATAAATATGCTCAGCCACTCCTGGCTTTTTACATGGGTGCTGAGCATTTGAACTTAGGTTCTTATGTGTTAGAAGAACAAGCTCTTGTAACTACTGAGCTGTCTCTTCCTCCATTTAATATCGACACACACACACACACACACACTCTAGTGTAAACCACACTATTTTACTTAACTCTTGGTCTTTTAGTTTTTATTTGTGTGTATGGGGGTGTGTAGTCAGAGGAGGATGTTCAGTATCTTTCTTCCTTGCTTTCTATATTACACCCTTGTGACAGAGTCTCTCCTTGAACCTGAAGCTTGATGTTTTTCAAACAGCACAGGAGAAAAACCAGGCATTTGCTAACCAGCAAGCCCTAAGCAGCCCTGTCTTTGTCCTGTCCTGTCCTACTTTGTGTGCACATTACGTGGCCACGCCCAGCTTTTTAGGTAGGCGCTGGGAATTCTCACTAAGGTCTCATGCATGCACCGCAGCTGCTCTCACCAACTGAGACAGCTCAGTCTTTTATATGCAGAGTCAGATTGGTAGGGCTGTCTGTGAGGATATCAAATAATGAGTGAAGTACTGCATAACTGGTACTGCAGAACTGTTTGAGCTTTACTCAAGCCTTTTTGGTTTGTTTGTTTTTTGTTTTAATTTCTTGTTTGTTTGGAGTGGCTTGGTTTTTGAGACAGGGTCTCACTATGTAGCTCTGGCTATCCTGGAACTCACTATGTTCCATGGTGTGGAACTGAGATCTGCCTCTCTGCCTCCTGAGTGCTGAGATTAAAGGCTTGTACAACTACATTGCACAAATCTTAAGTTAACTGAAGGGACATCTCTTTTTAATGTTTAGAAAGCTACTCCGGGAGGATCAATTGGAGCCCGTTACCAAAGCAGCACAGCAGGAAGAATTGGAAAGAAGAAAGCGCCTGGAGCAGCAGAGGAAAGAGTATGCAGCCCCCATTCCTACTGTCCCTTTGGAGTTCCTTCCTGGTAAGCAACCTTCTGTCAGAAATGACCACGAGTTCCAGGAGAAAAGGCCCTTAGCTTGCAGAGTGGTCAGACAGGTCTGGGTTGTAGTCTAGCAAGAACCCTGAAGGCCCGTTGCTTGTTGACAGCTCTTCCTAGTCAGAAGCGCTGTCATTTACAAAGTGGAAATAGATGGAAACACACTCAAGTTAATTTTATTGAGACTTGTTGTTTTCCCTATAGCTTTAGATCTTAGCATGCCAGGAGAGCTTGAAGGGAGACTGGGAGGGTTTTAGCTTCCCTCTGCTTCTCTTCTCAGTGATCATTCCCCCATTAGAGCAGCAAAGGAAGAGGGTGGTAAGCACTTGGAGAAATATGTTGGAGCGGAATGTGGGGAGTTTTATTTATTTTTTTGATTTAACTTTAGTTGGGGCATGTGTGTGTCTGTGTAGAGGCACATTTGTGAATCATGTGTAGAGGCCAGAGGACAACTTGGAAAAATTGGCTCTCTTCTTCTATGCCATGGGTCCTGTGATTACATTCAGGCCTCCAGGCTTGGCAGCAAGAACTTTTCCCTGCTCAACCACCTGGCCCTAAATGTGTTCACGTCCATCTTTCTTTTTCCAGAGGAAATTGTCTTACGAGCTAGTGATGGTCCCCAACTCCCTCCTCGGGTCTTAGCCCAGGAAGTCATTTGTTTGGACAGTAGCAGTGGCAGTGAGGATGAAAAAAGCAGTCGAGACGGTAAGGTCAGGCCAGAGGAGCCTCCATCCACTTCCTCCTGGTTAGTGGTCATCTTTACATTTAGCTCCCTCTGTCCCTCCCTCCCTCCTCCCTCCTTCCCTCTCTCCTTCCCTCACTTCTTCCCTTTCTCCCTCTCTTCTTTTTTAGTTGCTAATGGTGGAGGTGTTGAGATCTTACACTGTAGTCTAGCCTGGAACTCATAGTAATCCCCCTGTCTCTCAGCTGTCCAAGTGTGGGACTCATTGTACCACCACACCTGACTTGGAAATACTTTTAAAAAATCCAGTCCTTGTTCATTTGGTTTGGAGTCTACCTCTAGCACACGTACCTGTGTTAACTTAGCTTACCTTGTCTCTGGAAGAAAGACACTTTTAAAACATTTCTTTTGTAAGTGGTGGCAAGTTTTAGCTAACTGCCTGTCTTTTCACTCTGACAAGCCACAGTACTCTGCTCCTTTGATTCCCCCCCCCCCC
>JADRCD010193819.1:7043-21883 GCA_019843815.1 Montemys delectorum
GAGGAGGAGGAGGAAGAGGAGGAGGAGGAGAGGGAGGAGGAGGAGGAAATAATTAGGAAATAAGGCCTTATAAAGTCTGATGTTATTAGAGACCCAGCTGAATATAAAGCATTGATTCTCATGGTAGTTTCACAGGGGTAACTTGATGTGTTACATCTTTATATGCAATCAACAGTACTGATACACTCAGCATACAGGCAACCCCTCCAAGGGGCAATAGTGATTACAGAAAATAACTTGCAAAATGGATTTCCCCCAGCACAAGTGAATTATGAAACCTAGCTATTAAGGCATCTCATTCACTATGTAGCATTCAGATAAGTGATAAGCATTCTGGAATTTATGCTTTTCCAACAATTAAACTAATGTATCCCAAGGATTTTTCTATTTTTGATGTTTTTAACATTGAAGAGATATTTTAAAGAAAGCAAATAATTTGATGATATTCCAAAATTATCCTGAAGCAAGCAATGCACTCATATTCATATAAAGAATATCTATGTGTAAGTTGAAAGTGTTGAGGTGTATACATATGTACACATATATATTTTAAAAGTTCAGGGTTTTATATCAAATTAAACTTGAAAAATATTGGGCAAAATGTAATCTAAAAAAGTCACCGATAAAATTTTGAAATAGTCATGCATCTATAAGTTCAAGATAATCAGCCACTAGTTTCCAGTCACCAAGAGGAAAAGCATCTTTTCAGATGAATCAGTATGGAAACTTTTCCCTAGGTGATTTTGAGTACAAATTGGGAGCATGTTTTATGTGTGGAAGGCATAGAATATAAGAGCACCATTTATGTGTACCCCATTGTTTCCAGAAAGCTTCCATTCACAAATTTCAGTGGAGAATTTCATTCTTCTTAATGCATAGTGGGAACTGTGCATAATAGTTCTGAAAATATTATGAATTTTGTGACAAAATCTCTGCTTCTTTATTCTGGAGAAAAACTCAGAACTCCCCCTATTGGATGAATGCTTGCTTCATCTGCATTATAATTAATCAAATTTAATGCTCTAACAGTTCAGGAGATTAGATGAAGCATTATTCAATTTAGCCTCTCTTCTTTCTTGTATGAGGTAATTTTGTGCTCTTTTATTAATGGGATAGCAATACTATTCACTGTACCCAGCTCATCTTAAGGACATGTGCCCCAGTAAGTTTATACACATTATAGCAGCTGTTGATAATATGTAAACAAAAAATCTATGTATGATTAATGATGAAATATTAAAACCAACATGATTGTGATACTCTTTAGTATTTTAACACTATATGATGCTTTAAGAAAACAGCTTATCTTAGTTTCAAAAATTGTTTTTCCAAATAAGCACAGCATCAATAGATTGTTTCAATGTTTAAATAGGCTGTGTGGGCTAAATTCTAGGTCACCAGAGGCTAGTAGGTCTTGCCATCAGCTATGCATCTAAATTCAATGTAGCAAGTATGAAGCAGTATTCTTTGACCTGTCTTTCTCTAAATTTCTGCACATTAGAATGCTTCCCATTACACTTTATTCAGCTTGCTGTTATGTTACTTTCATTGGAATTTTCCCACGTGAGCAATCCCTGTTCATTTATTTGAGAAGTGTTAGGCTGCTAGTTTGCTTTTAACTTTACAAGCTAATAACCACAATTCATTCACTCTTTCCTCACAGAGCCTATTTCACAATCCTTTAATACTTTTGTTGATCTCCTTGGAATCACTCGGGTGTGTTTATTTCCTTCTCCAAACTGAGTAACTGATATCATTTTTCTCAGCTTAAAGAGCCATTTTACAATTCTAAGATGTAATTGAACTGTGATACTCTTCCTGGTGAGCACATTCTTGGCTGTGATAACTTTCTGCTATAATTGCCCAGTATAAAGCTATGAACACAGTTCTTGTGTATCAGGGTAACCATTATATAAGCAAGAGGTAACATACAGGAAAATAGAAATGAAAAAAAGTAACAAAATGTTGAAGAAGGAGCTTAGCTTATGCAGAATCCATGTTGAGAAGGAATAAAATAACATACTAATAATTACCTTTAATATTGCTGGATTTCTCAGAGGCAACTCAGTATACATACACCACAGATGCCAAGATAAACATATGTTTGTACTTCATATTTGCATTTCATTATTTATAAGTATAATACTAAAATTATAAAATATATATTTACAGTTGCTGTTCTATTTAATATTCAATATTTATTAGATACTTTATAAAGAGAAATTTAAAAATAAATTATAATGAATATTAGAAATACTTTAAAAACTGGCTTGGGAATGTTAGTTGAGAAGACTGATATAGACATGTTACATTAACCGACAATTACATATACATCTTAAATTAACTCAATATAGTGGGAAATAACCTGGAGTTGCAAAGATTGTATTCCACCTAATCATAGATGATTTCTGTCACACAAAAGCAGAAAATGTTGTACAATAGACATGAGGGTATCCTGAACATGGTTTAGATAGCTGTAATCTCACGATTACTTGAAACTGGGCTAAGTTAAATGCAACATGCCTGACATCACATCATTTAACAATCCTTATTAGGATGAAATAGGATCTCAGTGTGTTTTGATGTACATTTCCTTGAAGCCTGGGATGTTGAAAACTTTTGCTAATATTCATTAGTTATTTTATTTCTTTTCAGAACTGTCCAATTATTTACAGGAAGAATTGCTCTTTGATGGTTGTTTTCAGTTGTTTGTATATTCTAGATATTAATATGATGGATGGCTATTATATAGCGAACAAGCATTGCACTAGCTGGTTTTGTGTGTCAACTTGACACAGGCTGGAGTTATCACAGAGAAGGGAGCTTCAGTTGGGGTAGTGCTTCCATAAGATCCAGCTGTGGGGCATTTTCTTAATTAGTGATCAAGGGGGTAGGGCCCCTTGTGGGTGGTGTCATCCCTGGGCTTGGAAGTCTTGGGTTCTATAAGAGAGCAGACTGAGCAAGCCAGGAGAAGCAAGCCAGTAAGGAACATCCCTCCATGGCCCCTGCCTCCTGCTTCCTGACCTGCTCAAATTCCAGTCCTAACTTCCTTTGTGATAAACAGCAATGTGGACAGCAAAACTAAATAAACCCTTTCCTCTCCAACTTGTTTCTTGGTCATGATGTTTGTGCAGGAATCGAAACCCTGATTAAGACAAGCATTTATCTCCAGTTTTAAGGCTTTCTCTCCACTCTGGTCATTTTTTTTAACTGTGAAGGATATTTTAAATATCATACAATTCCATTTGTCTGCTTTCGAAGCTATTTCCTTTGCTACTAGATTTCTTTTCATGAGAATTTTGTTTTCGTTGGTGTTTTATTTTGTTTCGCCTACTTCTAAACGTTGGAGCAGTTTTCTTTAGTAGTTCAAACATGTCAGGTCTCACATTAATGTCTTTGATGCATTTTTACCCGCTTTTTTGTGCAAAGCAATTGATAAGAGCAAAGTTTCATTCTTCCATGTTTGGAAAATACATTTTCTCTGCATTGTTGGTTAAAGATTCAGTCTTAGCACCAGTGTACATTTATTTATATCTTTGAGTAAAAAATGAAGTGGGTATAGTTGTGTGGGTTTCCTTCAGGATTCTCTATGCTAGATCTTTGGTAATCACATCTATTTCATGTTTTTAATGAATGTGCTGATTATTTTAACTATTGTTCTGTCATATCATTTGTGATACCTTCAAAATGACTCATTCTGGTAAGGCCTGCCCTGGATATTTTGACACTTATATAACTTTTTTTATGTTTATAAAAATTAAAATACTTTCAGGATTTTTAATTGTTCTGTAAATAATACGATTGGAATATTATGGGGATTTTGTTGATTAGGTTGATTGTTTTCATTAATGCATCATTTTGACAATATTAATATTATCAGCCCATGTGCATGCAAGGATTGTCCACAGTCTAGTGTCTTCTTTCCTTTTTATCCATTCCCATAATTTTCATAATGAAATGATTGTTACAGTTGTCAATTAATCTCTTCTCTAATTGACCTTGCTGTAGCTATGTGTGTTCTTTGGTATCCACCTCAGTGTTCTGGGTTCCCGAATGAAAGACACACATGTACAGCCTTATATTTTAATATTCCTTAAACAGCTCAATGATTGGGCCATTTCTTAAGCTTCTGGAAGCTAGCACACTCCCTCCAATATTCCTGAGTTATTATTTACTAAAAATCACTATTCTGTCTTTGCTGCCTTGGACCCAGACCTGCAACCATCCTGGACCACAATTCCTGACTCTTACGTGATTGCTATGCTTTCTTCTGAACATCTCAGGCCGAATCTTTTGTCCTTTCCTGAAATGGCAGCTCTATCTCCTTCTTCTTCCCTGGGTCCCCTTTTCCCGGGAATCCTAAAGTCCTGCCTCTGTCTCTCTGCCCAACCATTGGCCAACTGCAACTTCATTTACCAATCAAAACCAACTGGGGGCAGAGACCTTCAGTGTCTTATGTGTGGATTCTCCTGCAATTCTAAGGACACAATAAAATAAATGTTAGACCAAATCCCCAACAAATTATTTTATCCATTTGTTAGGTATGTTTTAAGGTTTCAACAAAGCTATTGTACATACGATACTTTCGTAATTTCTTTCTTGGTGAGTTCCTTATTGATATACAGAAGAGCTATTGATTGTTGGCATGATAAATGTCTGTTCTACTGCTTTACTGAACCTGTTTATCTTAATGGAAAATTGTCTACAAAGTTATTCATAAATAAAACTTAATATATTCAATGGTGGCAAATGAGGCAAAAAAGGAGATGATTTTTCATTTACATTCTAGACAGTATTGATTGCAATGAATGTCCATCCTTTTATTTTTATCATGTTAAAAATATAATGTCTCAGAGAGAAAACAGTTTTACCTTTACTATTGTTAATCAATGAATTGTTGTCTCACAGAGTATGTATGCTTGTGATCCTGGGATAGAAAATATTTCGGAAAAGCAAATTAAATCAATACAGAAAATAAAAGGAAAACAAAAAATTCCTCTTCCTCCAATAAAAGAAATTTACAGTTCTGTAGATCCAAAACTACAGGATATTCATGCCATAGGCCAACAATATGTCTGAGATGAGTCCCAATGAGGTTCCAGAATTGATAGTGTAGCAGAAGACAGAGGCTTCAAATCAGACCATAGACTCATTGCAATAAGCATTTGCAACAAAAGTATGCAAAAAAATGGGTTTCCACAGTGAGATTTTTTTTGGGGGGGAGAGGAGCTATGCTGTAAGGCTGGGAGCTGGACATGACGAGAGTGAGAGATGAGTGGGATTGGGATGAAATTCAAAAAAGAACCAAGAAAAAGGTTTTAAAAAGAAATCCCCACACTACAAGGAAAATTATCAAATGAAATTTACCTATGCTTCTCTCGTATTAGTTTCTGTTGTCTTGAAAATGGGGTGGGGAGGCTGCTTTCCAAAGACTGTTGCTAGAAGAAAAAAATATGCCCAACATAGATTAGTCTACGTAGATTCATCAGTATTTGAATGTAACAAAAATATGTTTTTAACTGTTCTAGTACTTCTAGAAAGCAAGTATCAAAAAGATTGTTGGATTATGCTGTGATTTTGTCCTCTATTAAATTCTATCCTACCCATGCTTTCTAGTCTTATCACTCCAACATCTTCTATTTAATAAATATTTTTTCTTGGATCTCTTCTGGCACACTTTTAAAACTGACACAGCTAAGTTGATCCATGACAAAATATAGTCACCTATGTCTTTAGACTTAGAAAATGAAATTATTGTGATTTAAGTCACAACACTGTAAGAACTCTTTGATAAAACATGCAATGTAAACCCAGCACTGCACAAAGAAGTTATGTCACCTAATAGAAACAAACAATGCTAAAAAAAAGTACTGGAAAAATGGCTTCTTGGTGACAACATTCACAGCATAAGAGGCCATGATGTATATATATTTTGGTATCCTCATGTTACTATTGGTTTTAGTATAGATACATTTATGGATGTATTCTTTAACAAAGTTTAGAGAGTAAACACACCAACTATATACCACGTAGAAAACATGCTTGGTTTAAAGAGAATATTAGTGCCAGGTGGAATAGAAATAGTGTAGGGGCTGAAGGATGGAGAGAAGTGCTATGAAAATCTGTCTTCTGTACAAGACATTACTATGAATTCAGAACATCAATGGTTTCTTCTCTAGAGGAAGAGTACCTTCCAGAGATAAAGACAGCCAACATTCATTCCTATACAGGGTGGAAAATCTTCAGGTCCAGCTCCTGATGAAATATATATTGGTAACTGATAGTTTGTTGGGAGTGAATCATTTTTTTTTCTTTCCCCTTATTTTAAAATGTGGCCAATGGTAGGTTTCCATGGTTCAGTAGATATCAATATAGTCATGCATATCAGCAACACTAACTAGACTTAGTGGATTATCAAAACAAACAAATATGTAAAGCTTCTTGGATAAATCTTGAGAAGCACATGGGAGAATTGGAGGGAGTTTGGGGTATAGATATCATTATATTTCATTGCATAATTATGTAAACATATCAAAAATAAGCAATTTAATATTGATTTGTTGAACTCCAAATCTTTATATCCTAAAAAAATGGTATATATCATGGAATTTAGAGAATGAGTTTTGCTTTAAAAAACTTAAAAGTAATATCAAACAAATAAAAACATGATCGTTAATAAAATACAGAATATATAGATGGACGAAAATATGTCACTCGTGCTGACACTGAGGGTCATGAAATGCAAAGTCTTTTTTATTAGTTGTTTTGTTTATTTACATTACAAATTTTACCCCCTTAGAAACCCTCCCTGTCCCATCCTCCCTTTCTCTGCTCACTAACCCACCCACTCCCGCTTCCCTGTCCTAGCATTCCCCTACACTGGGGCATCAAGCCTTCATGAAACCAAGGGCCTCTTCTCTCATTGATGTTTTGCAAGACCATCCTCTGCTACATATGCACCTGGAGCCATGGGTCCCTCCATGTGTACTCTTTGGTTGGTGGTTTTGACCCTGGAAGCTCTGAGTATACTGGTTGGTTCATATTGTTCTTCCTCCTATGAGGCTGCAAACCCCTTCAGTTCCTTGGGTTCTTTCTCTAGCTCCTCCACTGGGGATTTTGTGCTCAGTCCAATGGATAGCTGTGAGCATCCACTTCTGTATTAGTCAGGCACTGGCAAAGCCTCTCAGGAGACATTTATACCAGGCTCCTGTCAGTGAGCACTTGTTGCCATACACAATAGTGTCTGGGTTTGGTAACTGTATAGGGGATGGATCACTAGGTGGGACAGTCACTAGATGGCCTTTCCTTCAGTTTCTGCCCCAAACTTTGTCTCTATATTTCCTACCATGGGTATTTTGATCCTCCTTCTAAGAAGGACTGAAGTATCCACACTGTGGTCTTCCTTCTTCTTGAGCTTCATGTGGCCTGTGAATTTTAGCTTGGGTATCCTGAACTTCTTGGATAATATCTATTTATCAGTGAGTGCATGTCATGTGTGTTCTCTTGTGATTGGGCTATCTAACTCATGATGATATTTTCTAGTTCCATCCATTTGTCTAAGAACTTCGTGAAGTCATCGTTTTTAATAGCCGAGTAGTACACCATTGTGTAAATGTACCACATTTTCTGTATCCATTCCTCTGTTGAAGGACATCTGGGTTCTTTCCAGCTTCTGGCTATTATAAATAAGGCTGCTATGAACATAGTAGAGCATGTGTCCTTATTGCATGTTAAAGCATCTTCTGGGTATATGCCCAGGAGTGGTATAGCTGGGTCCTCAGGTAATATTATGTCCAAAATTCTGAGAAAGTGCCAAAATGACTTGCAAAGTGGTTGTACCAGCTTGCCATCCCACCAGCAATGAATGAGTGTTCCTCTTTCTCCACAACCTTGCCAGCATCTGCTGTGACCTGAGCTTTTGATCTTAGCCATTCTGCTGTGAGGTGGAATCCGAGGGTTGTTTTGATTTGCAGTTCCCTGATGACTAAGGATGTTTAACATTTCTTTAGGTGCTTCTTAGCCATTTGGTATTCCTCAGTTGAGAATTCTTCGTTTAGCTCTGTACCCCATTTTTTAAATAGAGTTATTTGATTCTCTAGAGTATAACTTCTTGAGTTCTTTGGATTATTGGATATTAGCCCTCTATCAGATATAGGGTTGGTGAAGAAATACAGACTCTTATTACTGCATTGGCTAACTTCATCAATGTAGAATCATTCTGTGCCAATCATGTTCTTATACAAAAATATGTCACAGGCTGAAATAGATTCCCAGTGATCAATGTCACTATTATAAAGTACGAAATCTCTAAACTTTCAAAAAATACACATTGGAATATTTATTAAGCATGTTAATATTAAGTGATTTTTTTTCTAAGCTACAACCCTGAAATAAATCATGAAAGAAGCAAATTAAGAAATTGTGTTACCATAATGAAACTCTCATCTAGGAAATTGATTAATTCACAACTGAACTTACCAAGACATAAACCCTGGCAGTTGCAAATATTGCCTTATAGGAAAATGCCTTCTAATAGATAAGATTAAGTTAATGACTTATTGTTTTAAGGTATGATGTTGATGGCAGCTTTTTTACAACAACCAGTTACAACTCATTCTATGAAGAAATATAGACTCAAACAAGGAAGGAAAGTATTCACCAAATCAGTACAGGAGGTGATATATTTGATATATACAGAAGTATTTATCAAATTACAAACTAACCAAGGTATGAGAAAAAGTGGTTTTAAAACATATATGAGAACACTTAAAAAATAAAATACAAATGCATATGAGAAATTAACAGTAAAAGAAACTAGTAGATACTCTTTCAGTAAATTATAATACATTTTCTAATTTTATTGTGAATTTCAATATTCAGAATTATGAGCCACAATGAAATAAAAATTACTGCTTGCCCTTGAAGTGACAAGGGATCATACTCAAAACCTATACATGTTAGGATCATATTATTCTACACTCACTAGCTGTCATTTGTGCAATTGCTTGCTAACCTCTCTAATGGTTTCTCATTGATAAAAATGTGGTTTAATAACATCAGTAACAGAATGTTGCTATAATTAATATAAATCTCCCACAATTTTAATACTTTTCATGTCTCACATGTTTTCCATTCTACTAATTTACTGAAATAATAACTATTATTTAACATTGATACTCACATACCATATTTCTAACATTTACTATATAGCACATTAATCAATGTTTACAAATTACCCCATGTGACTTTCCACATTGCATTGTCAACTTCTAGAATGTCATCTACCTATAGAGGCTTGGCATTCTTCCTATTGTGTGGGCTCCTTTTTTATGGTAACATTAAATTTTAGGAACAAATAACCTTCAATGTCTTATTATACGTTTAAGTGTTTTCATGTGAATGAGAAGGGAAGTTTAGGTTTGAATATATCAATTAGATTTTTCTCCATATTGTGTTACTAGAAATAAGATAAGGTTAATTAGTTTCACTCATGAAAATCAGTTGAACATAATTAGTATCTCATGAATCACAAATGTTACTTCTGTGTGGATGGGCTACCCATTAGAGCTGCAAAATTGTTCAGATTCTATTAATGCAGACTCCTTCTATTGGAGAGCTAGAATCAGAGCATAATAGGATATATTGGTCTCCATCCCCGCACCTGCATATTTTGTAAGTTTATTTTTGGCAGGTTTGAGAACACAGAAGCTGCTTTGCAGGTGTAATTTAAGTGGGCTTACTCTAAGCAGCTGCAGGTGTCTCAGCCATTGGAGTCTTTGTAAACCGGATGTCCTCATATGATAGGAAATCATAAAAGCAATCCAGTATTTTAGATAGTTTAGTCATATATACATTATCATAAATACAAACTACATAATATAAAATAATATGATTTTTTTTCATTATAGCAGAGGAAGTGAGGCCAAAAGAAGCATACTATTTTAATTGAGAACTCATTTTTTTCCCTAGTATGGTAGAGTAAATACTTTGCAGAGCTTCTTGGAAAAGAGGAGAAATTCCAATCAGTGTTGCTTTGTATGACTATATAATAGATGTACTCCTAAGTTTAAATTTGGTCCTTAACAGAATAATTTTTTTCATTCACTTTATTGCTGACCTTTCCTGATCAGCAGAGAATGTAGAAAGTTGAATGGACCACTATGGTTAGTGTCCATAGGAATCTAGTTTCTTTAAATCACAAATATGTAGGGGACTTTTGGTTGTTAAGTTTATTCATCTCTATTAGCTTTAATTTTGCTATTTACTATAGACTTTTATTTTTATGTTTTTTAATTTTCTGTGTTAGAGATAGAAAATAGGGCCAAACATAGGTTAGGAAAAGCTATGACTGAAACATTTCCTCAGTTTGGAAATATTTTTATAAACATAACTTTCCTCTGCAACTTACTTTTGGTCATGGTATTTCATCATAGCAATATAAACTCTCAGACATAATACACTGGGAGTGATTACCTCTATCAAAGTTTTGTCAGGTGATAAGACAAAATATCTGAGGATTTTCCATTGGAATACAGAGTGTCTTATTTCCTATGTACAATACACACTAATGTCAAACATCTGAATAAATCAGATTTCCAAGAGTATGTGTTTTTTGGATCATCTCGCTTTATACTCCTTACATCATCATTCAGTCCTCCACGATCCTACAATGCAATTATGGTCATTGTCTAAGTTCCCTCCTGGGAAATTAGAAGTAAAAAGAACTTTAGTGGTGTTACAGAGGTGCTGAGATAAGATAATTTTTGGGCACAGGCTTTTGAAGCACTGACACAGGGTGGCCTTCCTCCAATGCTAATTCAAAATGCTAATGAATAAACAGCTTGCACAGATTTTCTAATAATTTTAATGTACTTTGGCATTTGCATAATTAATTTATGAATATAAATTTGCCGTTAGATATTCTATACAAATTACTAATTTCTTAAATATGTGGTTCAATGCTGAGGAAATGTTATGTTGGAAATTAATATTTTCTTGTGAGTAATGACATGTATGAATTTGGAGAAACATAACCACTATCAACCTGTTGTGTGTAAAATTGGATATAACAATGGAATGTGCTAAAATGACCTAGGAGGCATCATGATTTGCCTGACTATAAAAAAAGGAAATGCCTTAAATTTTAATGAGATTGTATTTTCAGTTCAACTATTGAAAATTAAAATTCCATTTACTACTCCATTTATTAGTTATCATTAGTACAGAAGACTAATAGCCAATACTATGACTAGGAATATATTAGATTTGGATTGTTCCAGAGCCATGTGATAGATGAAAACATTACCCTGAATAACACTTTAGGGCAACTTTTTAAAAAATGTGCAATTATCTTTATTTCTTCAAGAAAAAATCTAAATCACTGCGATGTAATACATTGGTGGTAGTGTGAATGAGAAGGGTCTTTGTAGGCTCATCTATTTCACGGTTTGCTCTGCACTCAGTCATACTCTTGAATAGGATCAATATGTATGGTCTTGTTGGAAGAGGAGTGCCACTGAGCCTGGGTGTTGCATTTCTTAGAAGCCAGACCATTCACTGGATTTTTTTTATTAGATATTTTCTTTATTTACATGTAAATTTCTCCTTTCCCAGTTTACCCTCCAAAAAACAAACAAACAAACAAACAAAAACAACAAGAACAAACCACTGTTGCCTCCCCCCTCCCCATGCCTGCCACCCCACTGTCTCCCACTTATTGGCCCTGGCATTCCCCTACACTGGGGCACAGAACCTTCACAAGGCCGAGGTCCTCTCCTATTGATGATCGAATTTGCAATCCTCTACTATACACATGCTGCCAGAACATTCAGTCCCACCCTGTATAGTCCTTGATTGGTGGTTGGATCCCTGGGAGCTCTGAGGGTACTAGTTAGTTCATATTGTTGTTCGTCCTAAGGGGCTGCAAACTCTTCAGCTCCATAGATCCTTTCTCTAACTCCTTCATTGGGGACCATGTACTCAGTTCAATGAATGGCTGTGAGCCTCTACATTTGTATTAGTCAGGTATTGTCAGAGCCTCTCAGGAGGTAGCTATATTTAGGCTGGCTTGTCCTTCCTTCAGTCTCTGCTCTGATCCACACGCACAAGTCAAAGACCAGCTACTGGTCAGGTTCCATGTCTGTCTGTTTCCTTCCCTTCTCCCTACTAATAACTCTTCTATAAGTGTCTTTGAACATGGTGCCTTATCATAGCAATTTGAAAGTAATTAAGACAGTATTGAATGAACATTATGTGAAATATTCTCATGAGGTAAAAAGCTGAGTGGGAGAGCATTGCCCAGCATGCATTAATCCCTGGGTTCAATTATCATCACCATAAATATTATGACCTAAAATAATATTGTTAACTATGCACCATAATACATCCTTTAATTAGCATAATAAATTTCAGGTTTTTAATATCCACTTAAAATTCTTTTAAATTGGAAGTATGTGTGCGGTATCAGGGCACAGCTTTTTGTTGTTAGTTTTTATTATGAATAGGTCCATACTTAACTTCATATTCAAAAGCGACACATATTTACAGATTGATCCAGAGGCCTCTGCCTCTACTATTCTACTATTCAAGGCAATATAATATTAAAAATATAACTAATATATTTGTACTTAAAAGTCACTAGATGAAATTTTTACATTAATATAGTATGATCTTTAGTTAGGAAGGGTATTATAAAACAGTTTGAGAAACAAATTTTCCATGAAGGCTTTTTTTCAGGTTCAAAGTATACAGTCACTAATAATAAGTAAATTACTATGAATTACTATAGTGAAACACTCCTTAAATATTCATCTTCTTATTCGTTTGTTCCTTAATTTTCATAGATATTCGTTTCCTTCCCAGTAGTTTTCTATCTGCTCACCTAGAAAATCTTCAAGGTTCTTTGGATGTGTCTCAAAACATGTGGGAAAGAAAGAAAGTCATTTGATCATCTGATAAAATAATTAAATATAGATCTTTTTGATCTAGAGAGCATTAGAACTATCAGAACTGAGAAGAGGGAGCTGAATGAAAGCATAGCCTAGGCAAGAAACAGATTCGTCTTTGGGGAGCTTCAGGCAACTATGGTCCTAGTTCCTGTAATTCTGATGTTGCAGAAAGAAGATAAGATGGCAATAAACCTTCATCTACCCATGGGTGGTACCAAATGAGAGGAAGCAGTTAATGATCTTTCAGGCCTCTGACTCTGATACAGCCATTTGTTGTCATTCACAGTAAATGTTGCAAGCAAATGATTTAACTTGAATTTTAAAGGTTACACGCTTGCGAAGGATTGAAAGTCATTAGCCTCATATTCAATATTCTAAACTAAACTACAGCATACTAAATGATCTCTGAGTAAGAGAAAAAGTAGGAAGGAGGAAATACAGCCAATTTGTTCATTTGACAAAATATTCAGAATTGAGATTCTGAAATGTGCAATTTCTAAATATTCCAAGTTTTTTGGATTATCTGAGGTATATATTCATCATTCTATAGTAAATTATATATCAAAAAAGCATTTTATTGAATTATAGGATAATGGAGAAAGTAATGCATATATAGAGATAGGAAAAACAAAAATAATGAAAGCAATGTTTAAAAGTCTAATGTAAATGAGACAAGACAAGGCAGCCCTATTGGGGAATTGATACCACAGTCAGGCTACACTCAAGCCCATGTGCATTCTTTGGATGGTGGCTCAGTCTTTGAGAGCTCCCAGAGCCAAATATTGGACAGAGATCAGGGAGTCTTCTGAAAGAGTAGTTATTCAATATTAACCTTGCTTTTTCTGAGATCTGATATTCATTCTCTATCAAATATTTTAAATAAAAACAATATTTACATAATAATTCCTTATTCATGAGGACACAATATCTGTCAAGTGCATATGTACATAGATTGGTGGAAAACTAGAAGAATCCTGGCTTAACATTATATACCATGTCATAGGTAGTACTTGTTATTTAGAGTAAATTATGAAAATTTATGTGACAACATGCAGAAGACCTGAACATGCTCAGAACAAAGATCTTGGCATTAAGATGTTTACTCCATTTGTTATGTGCCTAGATGAATTAATTAAAACAACTGAAGAACGTAGTGTGCATAGTACATTAGGGAAAATTTATTGATTTGCTGGCTGGTTTTCTGTGTCAACCTGATGCAGTTTATCAGAGAGGAAGGAGTCTTAGTTGAGGAAATGCCTCCATGAGAAGCTGTAAGGCATTTTCTCAGTATTCTTTGAGAAGAGCACAGCCCATTGTGGGTGGTGCCATCCGTGGCCCGCTGGTCCTCAGTTCCTTAAGTCGGCTGTGTAAACCATGTGAAGCAGGCTATTAAGCAGTACACCTCCGTGGTTTCTGTATCAACCCATGCCTCCATGTTCCAGCCCTGCTTGTAAGCCAAATAAACCCCTTCCTCTTCTATTTGCTTTTAATTATGTTTTCTTCAGGTCAATAGAAACCCCAAGACAGGCAACAATACATTATGCAATCTATTTTTAAAGTTAGTTATAGCTCTCTATATGTGAACAGGACTATTTAAAATTATAAAACTTTTATCTCAAGATACTTAGCATAAATAATCCAGATATTCTTCATTTTATATCCAATCCAATGTTTTACTTTTTCTTTTCACACTGTATCTCAGAGTTTTCATGAATTGTTTGAGTTTATACTAGAGAAATGGCTTGAAGTTACAAGGGCTAATTGCTGTTCCATAGCATTTGATTTTATTTGCTATCTCCCACATTAGAGCGTTTCTAACTGCCCATATCTCTAACTCTGTGGAATCTATCTATCTATCTATCTATCTATCTATCTATCTATCTATCTATCTAT
>JADRCD010193820.1:0-10190 GCA_019843815.1 Montemys delectorum
AAAAAAAAAAAAAAAAAAAAAAAAAAAAAAAAAAAAAAAGCCTCTGCTTCATATCCCAAGACAAAAATCAGGTGATCTAAAGTTACGGAGAGAAGGGAGGAGCACGTCACCAAGGTGACACCTTAGGATTCAAATGGAAAACATTAGCACTTTTCTTTTCACTATACAACCTCAAGTTGTATAGTGACTCCAAAGGTAATGCTTGGCTTGCAGCCAGGGTGCTGCTTGGGCAAAGAAGGAGGAGGGACTCAGAAGTAGCCAAGTATCTTGGGCAGGCTGGCACAGGTCTCCTAATCAGGTGTGCGGATAGGATCAGGGATTGAGTGATGTGACCCTGGCCTCAAGGATCAGACTGATGGGGAGCTGAGGAGGGATAGACGAGGAATCAGGACTGGGGGCATCTTCAGGTTGCATGTGTGCTCTGTGCTCAGGAAGATGAAGGAGAGGGGCCTTCAGTGAGAGGAGGCTGCAGTGTGCCAGGAAGGAGTGTCGCCGTGGCCAACCCTGCTCCCTTCTCCCTTCCTTCATTCAAAATGGACCCCGGACACATGACTGAGAAAGTGGAAATGAAGAGACTTGTCTAAAGAAAACATCGAAGAGCTCAGAGCTGCAAAGCTTTCCTGGAGTGGTGTAAAGCATGACTAGAGAACAGGGGCAGGAAGGGACGTATCGGGTTGGGTCCCATCTGTGGGGACAGGGCTTTGGGCTGAGTTTAACTATTCCTGGACATAATTCTGACATATAGCTGCTGTTCCATTTTACAGATCCTGTAAGAGAAGTAATAGGTTTGAAAGATTAAATTACATTTTAAAAAGGGGGAGGAGAAGGGGGGGAAACGTAGGGCTGTGCAGAAGCCAGGGTCCGGCTGTGCATCATGAGGAGGAAGAGCACAGAAGGGCTGAGGGAGTGGGACTAAGGAAGGGAGGAGGGAAAGGGCTTGATGCGGGACCGGGGAGATGCAGGAGCTGGGGTGTTACCTGTATCTGACATTAGGTGAACGATATGTAAAATGAACATGTGAGTTCTTTGTAGCCAATCACATGGCTCCTTTTGGTGGGATTCCAGCACAAGGCATATCTACCCACAGTGAACAGAACCCATGCTCCAGGCAGATGTCACCTGAGACCTTTCTTCGCAGTCCTCCTGCGGCTTCTTTTCTCCCTCCTGCGGCTTCTTTTCTCCCTCCTGCTGTCCTTGGTCTTTGCCTTCACCAGCCTTCGTCCTGAGTCTGAGGCCTGCCGTACCATCACCTACCACCCAGATACCCCAGGAAACAACTGGTCTCCCCTCAGGTATAGAAGGAGTCTTCCAACTTGTGTATGATGCACCTGTACTTGATAGATGGCTTGGCTAGCCTCTCCCTTCTTCAAAAAGACGTATGAAAAATCTGGCCTAGTCCTTTGAACCATCCCACCTTTTACTCTTTACCCACATCTGGAACTTCTCGCACGTGGCAATTTTAAAGCTGTGTTGCTGGACTACACAGGTCTAAGCTATAATTTGTCCTTGGTGGGGATGAGGAATCCATGCTTTAACTTTCATAAGCAAAGAGCAGGGAAAAGGAGAAAATAACTGTGGCCATCTAGCATTCAGACACTTGTCTTTTGCTTTCTCTCATCTGCCTGGGCACCATACGGCATGTCCAAGGCTCAGTGGTCCTAGAGAACTCCTGGTTCCCAATATGGGAAAGTCATTGAATCTAGGAAATGCAATGATCTCTCTGAACTTTGTTTTTTTGATGTTTTCCAGGGGGGTTCTGGCTAATCACTTTGTTTTTGAAGTCAGTATCAGCAGGGCCATTTGCAGGATAGACTGACTGTCCGTGGGGGAGGCAGGGCCAGAATAGTCTTAGGAGCTCACATGGTGCACTCAGAGGCTGTGTTCTTTGAGAAGCCTCGTTCTCCTCTCCTGGGGTCTGCTTCAGACTCAAGAAGCAAGTACTAACCACATAATAGATGTCAGCGACTACCTTTGCCATCCTCAAGAACATTATCTTTAAGCCCTAGCATCACTGCTGCTTTGAAGAGAGACAGCTTTATCTTAACTTGACTGGGACGAAAAACTGGAAGGTTGTGGCTAATCTAATACTCCTTTTTCTCTTTGGACACCATAGTAATTACAAGTCCTACAGAGGGTCTACTTAAGCTCTTTAATACAAGTTTCCTCTTGTCTTCGACTCTGGTTGTAGAAATCTCAAGCTTGTTAAGTTTCAACTACCATCAGGAGTCCAGAGTTAGAGATGGCTGAAAGCTTGCCCCTCACACAACCACCTCTCACACACACTCTGCAGATATAGTTGGTCCCCCAGAAAGGTGAGGAGTGGCTAGGAAGACCCTCTGGCTGGGTCATAGGCAGAGGGACAGTCCTTGTCCAACTGCCTGGCTTCAATCTAGAATGAGTCAGGACTCCAACTTCGGGCACCTTCCCTGTCTTTAGATATCATTGTCCCTCCCATCTTCAGCAAGGCGGCTGGGGAAGCAGTAACTTGGACTGTTAAAGAGACACTCAGAAACTGGTGGCTGCATTAAAGTGCTGTAATTCTGGCTTCCAAGTGGACCGCTGCCTGGATAAATAGCGCCTCATTCAAATTCTTCAGCTATCAGGCATCTACTGACCAAGAGCTGGGCTGAACCAGGCACAGATCAGCAGTGCAGCTAGGGTTCTGCCCTCTGGGAGCTGAGATTCGATGCCTACTCTAGGAAGTCAGTGCCCAGCAGCTGAGCCAAATCCTCCAAAGGCCACATAATTAATATGCTCTGAGAAATTATAGAACGAAGCTGAGCCTGGTGGGCAGCACCTGTAACCCAATCACTTGGAAAGAGGAAATGGGAGAATTTCAAGTATAACGTCAGCCTGGGCTACATAGTGAGACCCTGTCAGAAAGAAAGAAGGAAGGAAGGAATGAAAAGAGAGATGTGGGGGCAAGGAAAGTAGAAAGGAGGGATGAAAGGGAGAGAGGGAGGGTCAAGGGGAGGAAGGAGAAACTAACTCCTGCAATGAATTGGGCAAGGTGGGTGGGAAACCTATAAAACTGCAGGGTTTGTTCTAGATCGTTGGAACAAATTACTCCTTCCCCTTCATAATTGTCTCCCACCCTGAACCAATTCTTCTTTATACGTGAGAATCTCCGGACCTAGAGCAGAGGAGAACAAAACAGGTAATGAATATGCGTTGGATGGATGGTTAGTAGATGGTTGAATAGATAAACCAGGTCAGGAGATGGTGCAGAGGAGGACTTTTCTGATCCCTTAAACCCATTATGCATGCTGGGGGGGTGGGGAATGACCTTGTCATACTATCTAGAACCCCAGCGACACTCCATGTGTTTTGGGGGGCCCAGATTCACTTCTCCAGGTCCCTACAGAAAGTTCAGATGCCTCCTCCGGGGACTCCTCTCTTGAATCTCAGCAGATGTTTTCTGCCTGGCCCAGAGTTCTTTGTAAGAAGTCTTAGACAGAGGGGCTTACTCTGCAGAACCAGGGAAGCTTTGTTAAAAGGCAGTTAGGGAAGAGAGGAGGCAGTAGTTGTAAATGTGTGAGTGTGCTGAATAATTAAGCAAAAAAACTTTTGCTTTTCATGGGGAAAAAAATTCCTCCAAATTCCATATCCAACAGGGCACCAGATTTGCCACAAGCAGTTGCTGGTAAGCTGGTTCGTATGAGTGTGTTTCTTCAAGTCCAGAGAAAGAATTTGGATCAGACCTCCTGGCTACAGCTCTCCGTGCACAGAGCCTGGGGTTTCTGGTGTAGAACAAATCACTCTGGGCCTATCAGACAAGGCTACTCCACGGCCACTGTGTCTCTCTTCTGCTTCTACACTTTACTAAATTTCATGTCTAGATTTTCATTGGATCAGGACATTTAGGAGCAACTAACTCAAATCCTATTTTCTACAGCAAAATGTTGAGGACCAAAGAGGCCACAGCAGTTCTCAAAAGCCCCACACCAAGCTGATGACTGAGCTGATGTTCCCTAAGATGGCCACCTCCCTCTCTTCATCCTCTAACAATCTACTGAGATCTCCCTGGGCTCAGACTCGGTTTGGGTTTTGCGGTTGATGCTTTGCTTTTGTTTCTGATGCCAGGCATTGAAACTAGGGCCTCACTCATGCTAAGCACAGCCCTTCCTACACGGCTATGTCTTCAAGCCATACTTGCTTGTTTTTAAATCTACCAGTCTATAAAGTTCTCTTTCTCCTTTTATGTTTTGAGTTGTTTGTTTAACAGTGATTTTGTGGAGCTGTTGTTGTTGTTGTTTATAAGATCCACACGGTGTAACTCAGGATGGCTTTGAACTTACTACACAGATCTTATTGGTCTCAGACTCAAGGTCCTCCTGCCTCCCAAGTACTGAGATTAGAAACCTACCTCATGCAACTCTCACAAAAGTTAACTTAGTGTGTTTACCATCTGCATCATTCTATCACTGGCTCTAATTAATTTATGTTATTTGTGAAATATTATATGACAAATGCTTTTCATAAAAAAAAAAAAAAAACAGGGTATCAGGTCTAGAGTGGAGGGAGACTCTGTTACAACTCTCTGCATATTCTTCAGCATCTAAAGCATAAGTGGTACTTGGTAAGTGTGAATCTATGGACAGATGGGACGGTTGTATGAATGCATGATAGGGTTTTAAAAGTTCTTAATAAATGTAAGCAAAATAATAAGCTAATTATTTCAAGGAGAGAGAGAGAGAGAGAGAGAGAGAGAGAGAGAGACTACCTCTCTTGGCCATGAAAAGTGTCATAGCAGTTCCAGCTGAGTCACAATGACACAATGAATACAAGGTGTGTGTGTGTGTGTGTGTGTGTGTGTGTGTGTGTGTGTGTCCTCGTGTCCATACATAGGCCAAAGAGCATCCTCAGACATTTGTCCATATTGATTTTTGAGACAGGCTAGGTTGGCTGGTCAATGAGCCTCAGGGATGGGCCTCTCTATCTCTCTCCCCACTGCTGGGTCCGAGGTCCAACTTTGGTTGCCATGCTTATAAGGCAAGCATTTTACCTACCCAGCCATTTTCGTTCCTTTAGATGAAGGGATGGACAGGAAGTGAGTCCCCCGAGAATAAAGCAGAGCTCCTCTGTGGTAGTTGTCAAGAGACTGAGGGGAAATAATTGGACCACTTAGAAAAAGCGAAAGAAAGACATCTCGAGTACTTCTTCATAGCTGGAATTATAGGTGTGACTTGGAGATATTAATTACAACACAGCCTCATTATTTGCTTATGGAGACATTGTGTTTTGTGAGGGTTTTCTTTTTTTTAAATATTGTTATTCTGTAAGTACCTGTAGCAAATTTTACCATTAAAAAAAAATCACTCCAGTCAAAATTATTTACCAGCATGGAAATTCCTTCTGTGACAACTCTGGAAGTCATTTTTTTTCTTAGTAGTACCTCCAAAAGAGTAATTGGCTGCAATTAGCAATGACTTTGTCATCGCTCTCAGAGCCTGGCTTCAGCATCCATGTAACAGGCAGGTCTTTTCTCTCTCTCTCTCAGCAGGGATTTCTACAAGTGCATCCTCCTTTAGAGAAAGGAAAAGGAAGGTATTCCCCTGTCGTGGAATCCCTCACCATGTTGCAGAGATGGAGGAGGCTGTGATCAGCGGGCCCCTGGTTCCTCAGAAGACGGTATAAAAGGTAATTGAAATTAAATGAACATAAAGGAAAATAAATGGTAAAGTTCATGTCGGCACACATGTGAAGAATTGCTTCAAACCTAATCTATTTTGGGGGGGGGGTGGTCTTTTCAGAGGGCAAGGTTTAAATGCAAACAGTTGAAAGGAAAAATCTAAAAAACAAACAAAACAAAACAAAAAAATAACTTACTAAACAATATATGAATAAGTTGAGGGTTGAAAGTCAGTGGTAGACCTGTGTAGCTTTACGGTGGGACCAGACTTCGTCTCTGGTGGTTCCCAGAAGGTTGTCTTCCACTGTGCTGAAGGCCAACTCCTTCACCGTTGAGCAGCAGCTCAGGATTAACACTGCTGGCAAAGCATGCTTTGTATCTGTGAACAGGCACTGCAGGGCTGTCCGCTCTCCCAAGCTCTCTCCATCCTTTCCCTCCTTCAAGGACCTATCTGCTCCCACACTGGCATAGCTCAGGGCCCCCGCCAGCCTGAGTGCCAACCAAACTGTGTTTGCCCTGGAGCCTCACATCTTCCAGCTGGGACTCATTATACTTCTCTTTGTTAGTTGATGGACATTTGTCCATCAGAGATACTTCTTAGGGTGGAGACAACAGTTCTAACTGCAGCCTTGCAGGACAACAAAGGAACAGAAAGACCCTTATTGCCTTTCAGATATCACAAAGATGTTTTCTTGGCTGCCCATACTTTGAGTTCCGGTGTCCATGCCATGAAATTGTTGTTTAGTGGACATTTTTCTGTAAACAGCCCGGGGGCTGTGAAACCTTCCTTTTTAACATCCTCATTTCTTCCCTCTGGCCTGAACTGAACAAGGTCTTCTATTGAGTATTAGTTGGTAAGGCACCTATACAAGTCTCTGGACATCTGTAACATTGAAGTTCAGGGTCACACTGGTCCTGGCTCTTCTAGGAAGCCATGAGAAGGCACTGGCTGGCCAACCCCCACACACTGATCCAGAATGGACACCTTTCTTAGGGTCAAGGTGTTAGGGATACTTAACATTTCAGAGTTGGAGGGACACTGACTGGGTTTAGAGTTTACAGGTCTAGAATATGAGTCTCTAGCTATTTAACACACCCCTTCCATATTTTAAGTTATTATTTTTATTACCACTATTATTAATTTTTTGCCTTTATTCTTCTCTTGATGTGGGAGGTTCCACTTCCCACTCCCAGGGGTGAGGTCTGGGATGAGACTCCTCTAGTACACTGGTTTGACTTCCACATCTCAATCCAGGGACTAAAGCCAAATTCTGCAAGTACTATGACCAAACCAAAGATACTTAGCTGCTGAGCCAAGCAAAGGCAAAGAAGGCCAGCCTTCTTCCTGGTCCTTGGCTTCCTTGACTCCAAGATGAAAGGACCCAAAAGAGAGACACTCTGGGCTCCACATCCTGTGGTCATCATCCTTGACCCCTCTCTAGCACCACACTCTCAAGCTCTCCTCCCCACTCCTCCCACTCCACATCTTACAAACTGATTCTCCCCCAGTGAAGAAAAAACTTGGAGTTCAGCTCTCAGCCAGCTTCACAAAGGAGCTGTTCAGCAAATTTCCTTGGCCTTGACCAAGCTTTTGGAGCTGGAAAGATGACAGGTGTCTCTGCTCTCGGAAGCCCGGGTGCTGGAGAAGGGGGGTATGTAGGAAGAGTCTGGGTTCAAGGTCTGGAGGTAGCACAATTCATTGGGTCCTGGGAACAAGGTATCAAAACTTGGATTTAAACTGTATGTTACTTTATCCAAATGATGATGATGATGATGATGATGACAACGATGACGATAACGACGACGATGATGATGATGATGATGATGTGGTGGATGAAAAGTTTGGAGTAGGCTTAAATGGTAAGGAACAGAGAGAGTCTCGAAGCCTGGGTTCCTGCCTTCAAAGTTATTAGTTAAACCTGGAATCCTGGGGAGGCAACAGGGGTTTGTTCTTGTTGTTTTTGTTTGTTTGTTTGTTTGTTTGTTTTTTGGAGGGGAAACTGGGAAAGGAGAAATTTACATGTAAATAAAGAAAATATCTAATAAAAAATTATAAATAAAAAAAAAAAACAAGCCAAAACAACCACAACAACAACAAAAACTGGAATCCTCATTCCTGCAGGTTTCCCCCCACCCCCACCCCACGTCCACCCTCCTCTCCTTTCAATCAAACACTTCAAAGAGATACTGGGAGAAGGAGCTGTGAATTCTCTGCTTTTTTTTTCTTTTCAAGACTTTTTTTTTTTCTTTTTGAGATGTGTCGGCTCCTCCAACCAATTTTGCTAGCTGGGAAGACTTGTGTTCCAAGGCAGGCCAGGACTGATAACATTTAGATGCAAGGCTGCAGTGTCAACAGGAAGAAGAGGGAAGCCCTGAGCAGATGCAGTAAGGCTGGAGTAGCAGGACGGTGTGGCGAATGAGGAAGAAAGGGACAGCCAAGAAGAAAGGCAGATGGAGAGAGAGAAAAGGAGGAGGAGACAGGGAGAAGAAAGCTTGTTACAGAAGCCTGAGAATCCAATTTGGGGGCCTTCAGTGTCCACATAAGAAGGAAAAAGCCTGATGTGGTGGAGCAGTGTCTATAACCCTAGTTCACAGGTGGGGCAGTAGGGTTGCAAGGTCCAGGCACAGATCTCTAAGGCCTGCTACCCGGCCAGTCTGGTCAATCAATGAGCTCCTGTTCAAAAACAGATCTTGTCTGAAAAACTGGTAAAAGGTGATAGAGGGGGACCCCTAATGTCACCTTCTGCCTCTGTACTTCCACCCAGGAGCACACGTACCTGGACCCACACACACACACTCGAATGTGCACATGAGCATACATTTTTCTCTTAATTTGAAAAAAAAAAAAAAAAAAAGGAAAGTCTCACTCAACCTGCTTCTGCTGGCAGGAAATGTTCATCAGCTGAAGGCATTATTAGGACAGGAGATAAGGAAACCACAGAGATAGGAAGTAATTATTTTGTATCTGTCTTTATAAATGAAAATGAAGAGCATTAACGGCAATAGGATTTAGATACTCAGAAACAGAGGGGAACGAATCAGGAAGTAAGCCCGACAACATAGGAAATGTTTACTAAGAGGTCAGGGGTGGGTATTGAAACTAGCAAGGCCTCCTAGGCTAGAGTAAACCTCTGCCCAGCTGCAGAGACCAGCGATGGCAATTGATTGACAGCGTCAAGAGGCTACCGCCTGTTTGAGATAACAGCTCAGTGGGGTTTGTAACTTACTCCATGGCCTGGCCTGGGAGTTGGTGACCTAACTCAACAGGTGCAAGCAGATGCTAGATGCAGCTGAGGATGAGTGCCTGGGTGGGCCCGAGCTCCTACGAGAGTCTGAGGAATCTGATGGTTTGGCTTCGCCCTTTCCATAGCACAGGAGGAATGTGGGGCATGAAAAGGTGAGAAGCCACATCAATGACAAGGACCTGTCAGCCCTAGGACCAAATCAAAATTCTAGCTCCTCCCCCTTCTGGCCACTGGCCCGGGATGCTGTTTTATGATCTCGACCTGGGTTTTTTGAGACCTAAAACAAAAGATCAGTAATCATGCCCCTTTTGTAGGATAATTGGAAGGATTAGGTGAGATAGTACAAGAGAGTTCTTAGAACAATAAATGTAGTAAGTAATTCTACTTACTAATTATGACACAATGACCAGAAGCATTCTGGCTTACGTTTAATTTGCAAGCATGCTCTGCCTTGTCTAAGCTCGGTCTCTCCTGCTACCATTTGAGCCTTTCCTAATTGAAAAGAATAGCTCTTGAGCTCTTGGCAGACATGGCTCTTCTCTACGTCTCTTTGGCCCTAACTGTCTACATCAACACCATCAACAGCCCCAGGAAGGCTGGAGAGGGAAGAGAACTTTTTCAAGCTGAAGGAGGTGCACGCCACTTCTGTGAACTGTTCTCACAGATGTGACCTGTGGCTCTTGCTGCGCTCGTGTGCCCTGTGTCCCATCACTATGTGGTTGCACAAGGCTCGGGTAGGATCTCCAAGCCGCAGCATTCCACCTTACAGTAGGCACCACCCAAGGGCACAGCTCCACACAGCTCCGCACGCATGCACGACTCCTGAGGGGGATGAAGCTTAGAGTCTCCCTGAGGAGATGGGCCTGGCTCTTTGGATTCTCAGAAAGCTCCATGCTGACAGGATCGGATAATCAGCTAATACCCGACCCTGCTGTGTCTGGAGGAGCCAGGAACAGATGCATAACAAAGTCGGTCAGGCTGTCTTCTAAGAGCCGTGGCTAGCCAGCTTACACCTCAGAGTATGTCTGCCCTCAGTAATTATTCCCAATTCGTGCCCACAAGAAGGGCTGAACAGCCCTGTCCTGCCACTGTAATTCTTAGGAAGGATCTCACCATCAAAGGGGTATACTGGGTCCTGTCTTAAACCTTCTTCCTTATCCCTTCTGAAATCCTTGAACTGGCTTTTCCTGTCAAGGTATGTAAATTCCAGAGAAAGTGAATCAGGGCAACGGATTGGCCAGGAAAGCCAGAGCCAGGCTAGGGATGGCAAGGGAGAGTTCCACTGTCCCCTGTCATCCTGGCAAGTTATCATT